>JAJMSM010000104.1:0-43750 GCA_030578475.1 Hyphopichia wangnamkhiaoensis
GCCATCAATTCGTATTTGGGTAATATCTTCCCACTATGATTACCATCTGAATCAAAATCATCATTACTGTTAGCTTCATTATCATTATTAAATTCATTATCATCATCATTAGAAGTTTCATTTTCCTGTGAGGAGGAAGGACCTTGGGATTCACCGGTACTCAATACACTCAATTCAACCGATAATTCACGTTCATTAGAAGATTTATTATCATGCGATAACATCAACATTCGTTTGCTTTGATATTCAAGTTCATGCTTTTTATTACAAGGAGCACAAGACCAACTAAACCCACGACTTGGCTTTTTCAATAAGGGTGGGTTAAGGCATAACATGTGATAAAATTTATGACAACTGGCACAAGTGACCGATTCTTGGGATGAGCACCACTGACCACATTTTTCACAGTGGCAAGATGAAGTAGCGGCAAGACTATTTAAGAAAGCTTTCGTACGTGGACTTTCCATGAAAACGAATTCAAATCTTTTGTTCAAGGCGACAAGAAAATTTTTACTATTGTTTAATTCATTATCGGTATAAACAAGTAAGCTTGATGTAGGAATTATATCATAAAATTTAATCATGTACCTGTCGAACAATTTATAGAAGTAGAAGCAGTTCGGCTGCAGGCAATAGCTTTCCAAAGGGGATAAGGCAGAAGAAGGGGGAGTTGAATTTTTCTTATTTCTACCATTAGAAGGGGTGGGGATTGAATATTCATCTTCAATTTCTTGCTTATGTTTAACCGTGGCCAAACCTCTAAAACTGGCTAAGGGGCAAGTATCGGTATGCATGGAAGCATATAAGAGTCTTGAATCTGAAGTTGTTTTTGAAATATCTCTTGGACGGTAAAACCACTGAATCTGAAATTGATATTTATAGGCATCATCAATCAATTCGTCAGTTACCCCAAGTTGTTGAGATTCCCCAGAAGATTCAGGAGTCACTTCTAGTGGGGAAGTCAGGCGATGATTGTTTTTCAACTTGAAACCCATTATTCTGCCAATGTAATAAGGTTCACCTGGAGGTTCACTTATCATATAAATGTAATCACCTTTTTTCAACGAGAAATATTCTTTTGATCTCCGTCTCTTACTAGCAGTTGATGACTGAGTAGTAGAAGAAACAGAAGAAGGTGCAGAAGGAATAAGAGGTTGGTTGGGACATATAAGAGTTTGAGTACTAATTTGAACGTAAGCATCCTGTAGATCTAGTTTGTGAGAGAAATAATCCAAACCAGACGGGGTAGGTTGCCAATTATATGGGAGAGCATCTAAATCGTCACCTTCTTTTGAATTTGATTTTGAAGAAGTGGAAGAAGTAGAATTAGTGGGTTGATCTTGTGATTTCTTTGAAGTGGAAGGTAATGCTTTCTTCTTACTCTTTTGGTTATTATTTGTTGTATTATTTGAATTTCTAGAATTTTGAGAGGAAGAACGAGTTGCTGGGGTACGGTCTTCGAATGCAGATTCATCTATAGCGTCACTGTATGACTTGTTTATAGTAGCCTTACGTTTCGGCCTTGCTTGAGACATTCTTTCTGTTTGTGCAAATGCTTATGAGTATGACAGTATGAAAATGAAACAAGGTAAGAAAATAACGAATAAGAACTTTTCCAGTTTGTGAAACGAGCAAAACCGGTAATAACTTTGAAAAGTGTCAATGAGGAACACTCAATTTCCCGTTTCTAAGCCAACAATAGTCAACTTATTACTATACTGACAAGATTTCAATATAAGAATGGGGAATCACTATGAACAAAAAAAAAAAAAAGAGAGAGAGGAGAAAACGAAACAGATATAATAAAGCTGAAAATTGTGATTTTCCAGAGTAACCAAAGGAGGAAAAAAAAAAAATTAGAATAAGAGATTATCCAATATCAAATAAGAAAACAAGATTAACAAAGCTTTAAAAAAACCATATGAATATTCGGTAGTTTCAGGAAATGTTTTTTCCTTTTTTTTTTTCCTTCCTATTTTTTCTTTTTTGATTATGGCCATATTACCTAAATGTGCACAAATGAAAAAAAAAAAAAAAAAGAAAAAAAAGTATATAAAAAATGAAGAAAGAAGCAGAAGAGAAGAAAAAGAAGAAGAATAAAAGTAAAAGTGATAGCAATAATCTGAATGGTACGAGTTAATCTACAAGTATGAGGTCTAAGGAGAAAATTTTATTGGTGGTTCTAATATACAGATGAAAAGCATAACCACGAGATAACTTTACAAACTAGTACACAGGGGATTAAACATAACCATTTTTCAAAGCTGCTTCGATACGTTCGATTTCATCGATGCTATCGGCGGTCTCCAAATCTTGTAATAATCTCAATCTTTCATCATTGGTCAATTTTTTCACCGTGCTATCCAATTGGCGTTTTTGCTTGGATGTTATTTCTATACTAGTAGACGAAGTAGTAGTTGAAGATTCAAGTAACTGTTTGGCTAGTTGATTTGGGTTATCGAGACTAGAACCGAATTTGTCGATGGCTTCATCCCGTTCTTTTTGTTTAATCTTATTAAAGTCAAGAATCTTCAACGAGGGAATAAGCCAGATGACAAATAAACGATAATGCTCATGAGATGCAATGGGGTTGTTCAACAAGGCCAAATGGTTCAATTGGGCCAAATTGGACAATTGTTGTAAGTCCAGAAATAGTTGGATATTATTATTGATTAACGAAATCGACGTTAGATTAGGCAAGTCGCCAGCATGAAACTGATGAATGACGGTGATATTATTGTTGGCAGCAAGCAAAACTCGGAGTTTCTTGAACGAGGGCGGTATATTGGACAATTCTATTATCTCGTTATTGGTCAAATCAATCACCTCGAATTTATCGTTGGTTATACCCAAGTTTTCAATGTACGGTATTTTCAAGCCCCGAAGCTGAATCGTGAGTTGTCCTTCGGGGTTGATGAGTGTCGAGGCTCCCGTTATGAGTTGAGACGTTAGTCTCATTGTGTGTTGGGGGATGCAAGGAAAGATACTCGACAGTCTGGAGTCTGCTTCTCTTCTATTCTTGTTTTCTCTATTTTTTCTATCTGTTTTTTTTTTTTTCGGTTCAGTATTTTCTGGAAGTTCAATGTCCTGCAGACAACATAGACAAAACCCGTACATTCGTTTTTTCTGCTTTTTTATTCAAGCTTTGGCTTATAGCTTAAATCTGTAAAAATCCAAAACTCATCACCAAAAACTGTAAAGGAATGCCTAGATTACCCAATGCCTCTAGGGCTAACTGTTGCAATGGGTTGCTTATGACGGCTGCAAATTACATGTCGACCATACCAATTGAGTCAAGCGCCAGAAAAAGACAGTTGATAAGAAAGAGTAAGTCGAAGAGGGGGCCAGGTGTGCCGTGTATTCTAATGGAGGTTATCAAATGTTATTATTTTACGGGGTGGTTTCAGTTAACGGCAGTTAATACCCAGCCAAACTGCTCTTTTGTCACCGATGAGGACTCTGGTTTGCAGGTTGCAGTTCTGTAAAATGCATGTTATAATTCCGTCGCCGTCCACAGCCGTTAGCGAACAATAATGGGGAGGGACGGGTGCAGACCAACCACTTCGCAGCGGGAAAATTACCCAAAGCGGTAGACGCTAGGCATGGGACTGAGAAAGTATATATATATGTGAATCATCATTGAATCAATGAGTCAAAGAGTCATCAACATCAACATCATCGTTACCATAACTAGAGAACACCAGGTACAACATGCCATCTACCACCTCCACCAAGCCTGATGCACAGGACTACGAGTTGACGCGTCTTACTGACGTTGAACAAATCAAATTCACACGTCTTCAAAACGCAGGATCATGGAAAGGTCGCCTTTCAGAACATGATTATATGCTTCGAGAAATGACATTATCCAAGAGTAAAATGACTCTGTCCTATTTATTGGTGTTTGCGTTGCATCGCAAAGACGATCCATCCACGTTCGTTGCTTCTATAGAGTTGTTGGTACGGGATTCATGGCGATTCGATTACCATGATGGGAAAGTACACGAAACTAAAATTAAGAGTGGATGCATCGGTGGGGTTTATACTTACCCTGAGTATCGTGGACAAGGTTTAGGTACGATTATGATTAATAAGATTGTGGAGTTAAGTAACTCAACCTATGTGGGGGAAGATGGATACCTATTCTTATATTCTGAAGTGGGTGAATACTATGCTCGCCATGGGTTCAAATCATTTGAAATACCTCTTACTCATATTCCATTAGCCATCGAACCTACTCCAAGTAATTCATTCCACGATTTAGTCAAGTCCCAACCTTTCCAAGTTGAACTTATTAATTATCATGATTTCAAACTGGTGTTTGATCATTATAATCAATACTTACGCAATCAATTGATTAACAAGACATCTCAAGATCAAGCGTCAAGAATCAGTGTCAACCCCACTTCTGACTACGTGGATTGGTTCCATTTAAGATCAAAGTATATCAGTCATTGTGTTTACTACAAATCACAACCGGCCATTGATTATGAAACTGCTTCGTATGAATCTATAATTGATACTTACGAACATATCGAACCTTCCAAATTTGGTATCAAATTGATCGATCCAACCTCTCAGGAATTAATTGGGTTCATTGCTTGGACTTATGACTGGGTATGTAATGATGATACCGGTAAAGATGAAAATTATATCACCATTATCAAAATTTTCGTTGAGGATTCCAAATACGATTATGATAAATATGCTATGGCTCTTATCAAATTAGCTAAATCTTATTTACAACAACATGATTTGTTCAAATCAAGTCCCATCGGTAATAATGATTTAATTAAGATTGTGCTTTGGGAATCCGAAACTTCGGAACCAGTCTTACAAGAATTATCCCATTCTTTTGCTAGTACTCGTGGTAATGCCAATGGCTCACGTAGTGCTATATTGATGCATGATCCTAAACTGCATCATAATATACTTAATGGCAAAATCATTTGGGAAGTAAATACTAAATTACCCTGGTTTTAACCAATTAAAATTAATTAGAATATATTATCACTATAGACTTAGGAGAGTAATTTGTTCAATTCACCAGAATTGTATAAACTTTGTAAATCAGAATTTCCCCCAATATGTTTACCGCCAATGAAAATATTGGGCACGGTTCTTTGACCCGTGAGTTCCTGTAAACCTCTTTGCAAAATACTACCATCACTTCTGTTATCTAATTCAACCACAATTGGATTAACGGAGAATTTTTGTAAAGTTGATTTGGTTTGAGTGCAATAGGGACAGTAAGTTTTGGAATACACCACGATTTTGGATTCATCAATGGTTTTTTTCAAGTCAGTCACCACTGACTCGGGAACTGGTTCAGTTTTGAAGAAATTGGTTATGAATTCAAACATGATTGATACTTCTGAATAAGGGAGTGCTAGATTAATTCTATTTTGCCTTTAATTTTTTTTTTCTCTTCCTTTTGTCTATTTGCGTTTATTGTACACCCCTACACCACATTTAAGCTGCAAACACTATAATATATTTATTTATATATAGTTATGTAATCTATTCATAGTCATCGAGGTATTTTTCTCTCATTTCCATGACACGATCGAACAAGGAGTTCAGGTTAGAATTATTGGATAATCTTAGAATAATATCGTCGGCGTCCCAATTCTTCAATTCGTATTGTTCAATTTGGGCCCTAATATCAATTAATTTATCGTGTAAATCACGATTATTGTTAATTAACGTATCATTAAATTTGGGGATTTTCGAATTTTGTAATAAGAACTCACCCCCGGTATTCTCGAAGATATTAATGATGAGAGAGATCAAAGATAATAAATTCTTGATTTGTTTTGAATGATTATTGGATAATTCATTTAAGTTGACAGAATCAACACATAAATTTTTAATAGAAGATCTCAAATGGTACTTGATCGGGTTGACTTCGATATTGTGGCATAAGTCATAGATCCAATTAAGATCAAAATTCTCGTCGGTAGGATAAGGTAATAATTTAGAATACTTAAAATCAGCCAAAATATCAATTGATTTACGGATTAAGGAGTATTTCGATGTCCCACTGGGGTAACGATCATACACATTAATTTTCAATTCTTGTAAAGGATCGGGGAATTTATCGAATTTCAATTTCAACTCATTCAGAATATTTATATTGGGCACCTCTAATTTATATAAGATCCCCTTGATATTCCCCCAATGAACGAATGATTTCAATGCCACCAACACATCATTGGAATTCAACGCTTCTACTCCAAAGTACTTGTTGATGAAATGTTTCATATAATAACCTTCCAATTTGGTTCCAATATGATGATCGGTATGCAAGAAATTTAGTTTGGAACAAATCAATAAATTGATTCCCATTTCCAAATGAGAATCATTGACTCCTTCATAGTATGCCAATGCCTGTGATTTCAATTCCTCATCGTAGCTGAATTTGGAAATCTTGTAGTTGATAACCGACGAATTTTCTTCCTCGTACCATTGGTTGGTTTCCAATAATTTGGCTACCCCAATGATCGATAAACAAAAATCGGGGAAATCCTGTAATATTATCCCATCGTTGATATTGGTTAAGATGGAGTATGAGGATATTATGGACAAGTTGTCATCGAGGTTTTCTGGGTGTATGATCAAATGCTTATCTTCCTCTCTAATACGTTGGAAATTGTTGTTGACAAACTTATATTTACGGCCCTTTTTATTATATTCAACTTTATTTAGTTCATCGATTTGATTGAGAATCGTATCCGATATGCTAATGAGAGCATCTGACGCAGTGACCATGGTTAATTGTATCAGTTATTACTTCCAACAATTGAAAAAAAAAAAAAGAATCATATAATAAGTTTTGTTTACCTTTGATTTGGTGTTATTCTCAAACTTCACCAAAAATTAAATTACACGAACTTTTTTAGACACAAAGGCTTAAAAAAAAAAAATATATATATATATATAGAGATTTCGCGATTATTTATTAATATAAACGTTTATACGGGAAGCATGAGATGGTAGGAGATAACTGGTTGACTGACTGGATCAGAACAGTAGGGTAATAATTTGTTGACGTCTAATAGTTGAGCCAATTTCTTGAATGAAAGATTGTCATCATTCCTCTTGAATAATTTCATCAATGGTTTTTCAATCTTAGGATGAAGTTGAGGAAAATAGGCCAATTCTCGTTGGAAACGTAAGATTATATAGGCTTGCGAGAAGATCACCGGTCTCGAGTTAGGAGTCGGGTTGTGGTTATTGGCCGCATGGGTGTTAATTAACACTTGCAATATTTTACCATCATCATCGATGGTGAGTAAACGAGAATATAAATCTTTATTATTACCCGTAGTTACTTCGAAATTCCAGATGAAATCATCAATGTATTGACTACCATGGTTTACGAGCTGATTCCAACAATCAAACACTCTGATTTGAGGATCAGCTTCACACCATGCTTCTGGGATAACAGCATGACGGAAAAATACACTCAATCTACCTTCAATTAGAGCCCAATAGTAATATAATTCCTCTTTTTCAAAATGGAAGTGTTGCCATTTGGTAGGAATGTCAATGAACACGGTTTGGGTGAAGAACGACTCAGGGGGTAAACTATTGTTGAGGATGACTAGGGCCGACGGGTTTATTTTAAGAAGTCGATATAGTTTGATGAGACTAACTAAGAATTCAACACCAGAAGATGTTCTCAAATTGATATTTTGTAATTCATATTGTGATTCGACGTATTCGACATAATCATGAAGCGATTCCAACACCTTGGTTCCAACGGGCATACTTTCACCTGAATGAGGGTCAGTCAGTCTCATAGCTGAGGAACGACAAGGGGGTCCTTAGCGGAGTATACTTGTACTGGTATATATATATATATATATATATATATATAAATTATGTTTCACATAATAATATGGTATACATTAACCCATGTATCTGGCTTATATACATGTATGTTTTTATGTATTCTTGAACATATTTATATCAGCAGAGATTTTACTTGTCCCTCACTGCCTATATATATGTTAATGATTCTGACGATGGAGAAAGCATGCAAGGCCAGTGACTAAATCGATAGGTAACCAGAAATGGCTTAGGGAAGCGGACCGTAACCAGAGTTTACCAGATTCGACATGTCAAACGGCTCAACACAAACCACCAAAAGCAGGTCGAAGCAGTAAGTAAAAGCGCCAATTTGCAGTTGTCACTAGCAATTGGAATGTCACAATTGAAATGTCACAATTGTGATGATTACAAGAAGTCAATTGTGATGATTACAAGAAGTCAATGGTGATGATTACAGGAGTTCCCGTCAGATCGGCAGATAACCCAAGCTAAAAATGGGTACCGGACGTCAACTGATGAGAGTTAAACGAGATGAGCCAAAATTTAGCAGCCACACATGAAGAAGCTAGGGCCAGAACGAAAATACAGGAAACAAGAAAGTACGCACTATCGGTTAGCCACATAATGCACCCAGACATGAATACATGATACAAATTTAGCTTGGTAACCTGTTTAGACGATAAGCAGTTAACCACCGGATAAAAATTGGGCATTGCCGAGTGTATGAGGTTTTTGTAATTTGCTCTCTCTATTCTTGACTTTTCTCTTTTGTAAGCCCAAGAAAAAAATGGGCACCTCCACTTCCCCCCCTATACAGTTGTTGGCTTTGATCCATGCTATCATCATGTGAATATATACAAAATACAATAATGAAACACGAAAAACAGAAACACGAATAACACCAGAGGGCACGATTACTTCTGGCCCTACCAGTCCACAATATCTTGGCATCGCCTATGGATAGGGGACGACATCATTGGAATTTCAATCTATGTTGTCGATTTATCTATTTTTTTCCAACCCATAAGTTAAGAGTGCATTGATGGGTATTGTTAACGATTGACAGTTGGGGAGTGTATATAACAAAAGACAGAGACAGAAGGAAGAAAAAAATCGTATTTAGGGCGACTTGCGCGCCAGTGCTGACGTAAGCACCAGTTTTGCTGTCATTATTATTATTATCTCATAATAATAAGATGGAATACGGCATTCAATAATTTTTTTTCTGATATATGTCAAATTTACTGCCCCAAGAAGAAAAAACAATTTATGAAAATAAAAACGAGATAAATGAGGAGATAGCAATTCGTAAATGAATGTGAAATTTTATATAAACAAACAGACAATATTAGTAATGGGGAAAACAGACACCCCTTGAATCCCGACTTCAGCCTTAGAACACTTCAGCCTTAGAGCATAATGATGACACTTTCGTGGCATTGTTACATGGACTAAAAGGTAATTTGTAGGGTAGAAAGGAATCTTGACAGGTCCGAACAAAAACCGAGGGTGTGTCAAAGCCACGACGCCAAACAGCTGTCTGCTACATTGCTTAATTTTTGTTCTTTGTTTGGTTGACCGAGCGCTGACCGGAACTCGGGTACAAGCCCTATTCCGTCCTTTCACTCTCTGTCCCCCAAAGCCCCCCACCAAAGCCCAGTGTGTGTTCATCCCCCACGCTCAGCCTCAGGCTGGCAATTCGCCCTTCAAATCCCGGCATTCCGACCACCGTGCAAAATTGCCTGTCAAATTCATCGCATGGCCCCCTATTCCGTCACCTAGCCATCCCTTCTTCAAAAAAAAGATTACAATTGGATGAGCGGACGGAAAGGGGCTCAACATGAGTGAAGCGATAGACATAACCGGATAGTCAGGAATTACCCAGAATAATTAATTGTATTGGCATTCGGCATCAAATTCTTGTACTTGGAATTGAGAAAGAAGGGTGGGAACGGCATGACTCTTCCAAATAAGGAAGGTGTAAATGCGCACGCACAAGAAAAAAAAAAAGAAGAAAAAGAAAAAGAAAAAGAAAAAGAAAAAGGAAAAGAAAAAGAATAACCAAAAGACTTGAAGCAAGAATTTTGACAAACGTCAAAACAGGGCTACATTTATCAGGTAGATAAAAATACTCAATCATGAGATTGATATACCAAGAAAAAAAAATACTTCCTGGGGTTGTATATGGGCAATCAATTATTATTAAATAAGGTTGGCCGTTTTAAAAACCAAGCAAATATCAATTACAAACCATCATTTAAACCATTTGGCAAAAAAGAAATTAAATAATAATCGTATTGCCCTTAAATGGTTTGACTCGGTGAAGTAATTGCATAAAGAATAAGGAAAAAAGACAATAAGGAAAGAATGAGCAAAAAAAAGGGCCAGGCGTGTGAGAAAAAATTGAGTCGACCATAACGGTGTACGGGCGTTTCTGCGTGTATGCGTGTTTATTTAGTAAACCGCGAGAATCTCGTAAATGACACCCTCTGTGTGATTGCTCCTCGCCTCACCATAATATATTACTATGATACTAGTATTCTTCTAGTCCATTCTGTATTCTTATAGTACTCTATTATAGTACTCTATTATAGTACTCTATTATAGTACTCTATTATAGTATTCTTCTATTCTATTCTAGTAGTCTATTATAGTCTTCTTCTAGTATTCTATTATAGTCTTCTTCTAGTATTCTATTATAGTCTTCTTCTAGTATTCTATTATATTCTAGTATTGTTCTATTCTAGTATTCTAGTATAGTCTACTGGTGATTTCTACTATTGTTCTAATTCTAATTTGAAAAATATATTAATATACATAACCATAAACATTGCAGAATTGAAAATAAATGCCCATAAAACCAAATAAAGAAGAAAAGTCATTAAAAGAAACATTAAAATTAATCAGTTGATAATTTTTGTTGTTTTAAAATTTTGATCTTTCTTCTACGAGCATTAATAAACCAATTACTTAATTGTTGTTGATTTAAACCGGTTGACATCATCAATTGATTTTTTTCAAATGAATTTGGATAAGGATGATTCAAATGAGCATTCAACCATTTGAGTAAAATATAAGTAGTTTCCTTGGGTAAATTGTTTCTCGTTTTACGTTGTTGTTTGGGACTACCTTGAGGATCAGATGAATTGGAAGATGAAGATGAAGTAGAAGAATGAGTAATTGACTCACCAGTAGATGAACGACGACGTAAAGAATCGGTAGTGGTGGAGCTCAGAGAAATTTGGGGTGATAAGCTGGCAGCATGACGAGGCGTCAGACTAACCAGACAAGGGGAAGGCGGTAAAGTTGATTGTTGAGGTTGATGATGTTGATGATACATCATTGGCTTTTGATAATAATCTTGAGGAGGATAATAAATAACCGCCAGTTGTTGAGGAGGCATCAAATGTTGTTGTGACATATAATATTGGGGTGGAACGGGTGCGTGATGGTGAGGATGAGGCCCAAGCTGGTGATGAGGATGAGGAAGCGAAGGAGGTGGTGGAGACTGGTTATAAGAATATTTGGCATTATATGAATACGACAGTAATGAAGCTGGTGATTGATAAGAAGAGTAACTGGAAGCTAAGTCATGGTGATGACTGGGTAATATGTTGGAAATAGGAGGTAGACTGATACCCTTTTGAGACATGATTGATAAGTTATCGAATAATCTTCTTTTTTTCCTTTTTACAAATAAGATATATTATCGAATATATATATCTTTATCTAATCGTTCAAAGGCAGGTAGTCATCTTTACAAGATACATATTGATATATATATATATTTATAAGTCATAGTCATATTTGTAAGTGCTAACAAAATAAGAAATTGTTCATTTTTTTTCTTGGAACCTGAATTTCTTTTTTTCACTTCTCTCAAATTCTTTTTTTTTTTTTTTTTTTTTTTTTTTTTTTTTTTTTTTTTTTTTTTTTTTTTTTTTTTTTTCTTGTGTTTATTTATTATTCTCGGTGAGTGCGTCAAATGCACAGCGGGCTAATATACACGCAGCAGGCAGCTGCATGGCTTCCCCCTCTTTGCTTTGGCTTCAACGTCAATGGTGTCATCCCATTTCGGTTATGCCCTGACGCAACCCCCGGTTCTGCCGCCAGATCCTTTTCGGGGAATTACTGCCAAGGACCCTCGGAAGTTTTCTTTACATTTTGGCTTGTTGTTGTCGTCTTGTCGTCTTGTCGTCATGTCCTGTTGTTACAGGTTGGACGCAACGCATTTAGTCGCATTTAATCGCATTTAACTCGAATTCACCGATATGAAACCTCTCAAAAATATTGTAATGTGGGTGCGAAATTGATCGTAATCGAATAATAATGACAAAAACCGACTTAGTATGCGCCTTTGCCTGCCCCAACCCCCTGCCCGGAAATTGGCATTTCTTATTTTCTTCTGTTCTTTGGTTTATCTCGACAATAAACGCCTTTAATAGCAAAGGCCAATTCAGCCTTGTTTTCGTACAGGTGCTGTCAATATCCGCACACAATTACCTATTGAATAATCGATCGACTGATCAATAATCAATAACCAATAGACTATTCAATAACCAATAATCAATAATCAATAGGCCATGGACTAGTTGTCAATCTATAAGTGGTCAATCAGTTATAATGATATCAATGCCAAGTGTCCCGACTTATATGGAGTACAGGTCAAGAAAAGGAGTACGAGACCCAAAACGAGCAGAAAAAAAGCGAGCGACAACAGGAAGACAAGAACATGGCCAACGCGGAACTGGATGGGGCAATTCTGCCGGATCGGGTTCCGGTCCAGTCCAGATTCAATCTGTTTGTTTGTTCTTGACAGCTAAGATTTTTTTCTGGCTTATTTTTTCCATTCATGGGTTTTTGACATACGAGTTGTATACCAAAAGCTTACGAGACGGTATCAGACAATACAGACACAGCGTACACCTATCTATCTATCTATCTATCTATCTATCTATCTATCTATCTATCTGTATATATATATATATATTGAGTATAAGTATATTGGGTAGGTCCGAACTAACTCCGTGCAGTCGGAATGCCAATGTTACAATCATATACGGTACTCGGTTCTCAGACCATTTTGGGACACAGAAAAGAAAAACAGAAGAATTGAGAAACAATAGAATAACTGTCAATTCGATTTCTAATTAAATAAGTGCACCACCTCTGTATTTGTGTACTTCCTTTATTAAATTGCTTGTTGTTTTTTTTTTTATTTTTAGTTTTGGTTCTGCTAATTTCGGTGTGTTAGAATTTCTAATGTGTGAAATGCCAAGAGTTTGACAGGTCGTTTCTTTTTTAAGTGCATTGTTTATGTTTTTTTTACCTTATTCTTGTTGTTCGATTGTTACTTTGCTCTTTGATTCCTTTTTCTGTTTTCGCTTTGGTTGGTTGACACAGGATTCTGCCCACCATTATTGATGCCTACCCCTCTCTAAAATGTTATTGACAGCTCTTATTCATAGCCTCTATCCAGGCTCACAAACAAAACGAAGAATACAACCTTAATTAGTGGTGTCTTGTTGTGACAGTGCGCGTCTGTCATCCACAAAGATCTACGTCAAGAGATAGGCTTGCGAGATATCTCCGTCTCGGAACTTACACGGAGGCCACCTGGCTCCGGTACCCGTCGCACCCACACGCACCCAGACCCGCACGCTATTATTTTTTAAGGTTTTTTTAGTGTTCTGTCAGTCCCTCGCTGTCTGTTTTGCTGTCTCAATGTGTGTCAGCCTATCTCTGTGTCTGCTTGAATTCGTAAAAAAAAAAATTACTAAGGAAAATTAGTTATTATAATTTAGCTAGAGTTAGTTATCAAAATTTGATAGCAAATCCTCAAGAAAAATAAATTACAAACAAAAATAAAAAAGAAAGAGCTCGAGTAAAATTCTTGATTATTCTTATTTCTTAGCCTTTTTTGCAAAGCATCGTATATCATAATCGTAATCGTTATCTTTTTTATTCTCTTAACAGGTCACCCTTTTTTTTGTTTCCCGTCCCACCCTCGGAACTGGCATTGTTTAATATTGCGGGTTTCTTTGCGATATCAATGGGCCAAAAAATAATCGAAAACAACGTTATCTATCTTGAGCATTAATCATCTCCATCTCCCAAACCTAGTCTCGGTTACATTGTTGAGATGAACATCACCTGGTAACATCTACACAATCATCCATCAATCACATCACGTCCATCACTGTGTCCGTCACTGTACCCATCACTATACCCATCACTATACCCATCACTATACTACACACTACACTTCACTAAATCGCATTGGGCACCGACAATCATGTGATAATGTGGGCGGGATTCGATATACCTATTCTGGCAATGCCACCGCGACAAACAATAGCCATCATCAAACAGTGAGGGTGGGTGGGGGTTCATGTGGTTAATCAACCTTGGTGAATGGGTGCGGCTCTTGCCCATCTGGCGTTGCTCCACGCGGGATCTGCATACACGCCCGCATGCACCACCGTAAGTTTATCCTGATTCTCTCACAGCGTTTGTCATTCCGGTCGTTCCCATTTCGGTATGTTTTACTAACCATACAAGAAAAAACAAAAAAATGGAAGGAGAGTGATTACGGCACTTTTGAAACGATGAATGTCATACACTTTTACAGTTACGAATATTCATTGTTTTGCAAATTTTATTCTTAAACTTTATTGATGTATTTTAAACAGAAAGAATGGTGGTAGATCTTTGCCACCGTTTCAAAGTTAATTTTACAAACACATTTGCACCCATAAAAATCGTTATTCATTATCTATTTATTTTTTGAATTTATAATTTTGATTTAATTTTTGATTAATTTTTGAATTATAATTTTGATTTAATTTTTGAATCAACTTTGATTGATTTTCGAATTATAATTTTGATTTAATTTTTGAATCAACTCTGATTGATTTTCGAATTATAATTTTGATCTAATTTTTGATTCAACTTTGATTAATTTTTGAATTTTAGACTTTTGACTATAATTTTTGATTCAACAAATTCTCAAACAGTTGTTTATCATATTTAACATATTTGGATTTGTTCTTGGTAAAGTCAGATTTACCATATTTATCATACAATTTAAAGTAAGCATTGATAATCAATTTCTTGATTTCATTACTCAAATAGTTTCTTAAACCAGAATCATTAATATTGAATTTTTCATAATTTCTTAATGCCTCTTCAAATGATTCATTGAAATTCCGGAACAATTCTTTAATTTGTTCTCGTTCTTTGTTACTTAATGAATTCAGTTGATGTTGTTGTTGTTGCATGGCACTTGTAGTGGTAATGGCTGTCATATCTCTTATAATAATATATGATGCATAATTCCAATCATCTAAAAATAACTTTAAAAATCGGTTTTTCAACTTATTGATTCTTTCCAATCCAATGGTCCCTAGACTGGAAAATAACAATTGTGATCTTCTAATAATACTCTCAATTAAAATTAAATTCTTAATCAAATGAAACCCTTGATTGGATTTTTTCATATTTGGATCCCCTCCGTTATTTTTTAATCCAATTTCAATATTAATCATGATCTCATCAATTAAATCACTAAAATAACTCGATAATAAAAATTCTCCACTAGTCTCATCAATTCCTGATTCAGCCGTTATTGGTATAACCGATGTATACACCGTAACAAATTTAACCGGTGGTTTTAAATTAAGCCAGGATCCTAATTTCATTCCCTTAATTAAGGTTAATAATGCATTATTATAATCACTGATTTTCCGTTCTCGTGATATTAATTCAACCGTTACTTCGGGAATTGTCCGTTCATTGAATTTTTCCACTCGTTGGATTCGACTCTCAATAAATGATACCATCTCTCGTAATAATTCTTTACTATTGTTTATAAATTTATCCCATGATTCTCGATATCGGGGGAATTGTTGTATTACCAAATTATTCACATTTAGTTTTCTCTCAAATTCAAGTAATCGTTCAATTACTTCTAATATTAATAAATCATTGTCTAATAAATTCCCCATCAAATTACTATTATACATCTCCAATAATTTGGCCATTTCTCCATTAATTAAATCAGCCAATATCGATTGTAATAACCGATCCTTCAGAATCTCATCAAAATTAGGCAAATTAAGCACCATGTCATTAAGTAAATTTATCATCGTTTCAATCGCTTTGATCGATTCTTGCACGTAGATATTAATCCCATTGGTTCCCTTATCATACGGAACCCCATTCGGTCTCTTAACCGGTGTACAACTATTAACATATGGTTGTACCGATGCAATAATTTGTTTCAGAGATGTCTTGATGAAAACATCATTAATCATTTCTCGTTCACTGCCCGACTTATTATAAAAGTAATTGATAATTAAATAAATATCCTGATTGGTCTTTAAACTAGTATTATTAACCAAATCCATCTTATTAATAATTTTCTTAAAATAAGTGATAATTATCATTTGCAGCTTATCAATCAAATTTTCAAAATTAATCAAAATCCCCTTGAAATTCTTGATTTTGACCTTCATCTCTTTCAATAAATTTTTCAGCTTAACTAAAGTATCTAAAAATTTCTTTAATCCAATCAATTCAATCGAATTGTTTAAAATCGATTCATATTGTGAAGCTCGTGACGCGTAGTTACTGACGTCATTCAATAAATCTAACCCTTGATCAACCTGTTGCTTATTATGATTCAATTTATTCACATCTCGTAATACCGGCTTAATCTTGGTGGATGCCGTCGAGGATTTCTTGGATATATTATTCAACGATAATGAAATCGAATTGAATAGTTCTTTCGACCGTACCAAATTCTGATTGAGCACGGCAACATCGGCCTCGTCTATATCAACATTATGTGACATGTTGATCGATTGATGGAGTTACAGTAGTTTCACCTCTTTCCACTTTCTTTTTTTTTTTTGACAGATTGATTACTTGTTTTGTTTGTCATTTTTGGTTCTCGTTCTTTGTTGATTTGAGGCGCGCACAACTTTTTTGTGGTTACTTCTTATTTTTTTTTTTTTTTTTCCTTGATTCCTTCTTAAACATTCATGGCTTGTCTTACTTGACTTGGATCTCCTTTTCTTAAGCACATTAGTGATGTCAGACCCCGGAAAAACCACATCACATGTGCCTGATGAACTTGCAAAGATCAAGCCTGTTGTTGATCCAGAACAAGATGTCATCAACTTGATTGAAAACCTTGAGAATGCCACCAAGTTGAAAAAAAATGGCCGTTGTCTCAAATTCACCCAAAACTTACCCATCTCCGATAAACCAATTCATAGTTGGAAATTCAATGAATGGGATTATGGGAAAGAGCCCAAGATTAAACTTCCGTGTAATGCAAGAGGTTTATTCACCATCGAGAACCGTATCGCGGTGCGTGGATACGATAAATTCTTTAATATCAATGAAGTAGCTTCTACTAAACCGGCCCATCTCAAGAAGAATACTCAACCTAGTTATGACTTAACTTTAAAAGAAAATGGTTGTATTATTTTCATCTCTGGTTTGCCCAATGGTGAACTTATCGTTTGTTCGAAACATTCTGTCGGAGTACGTGATGATTTAACTCGAAATCATGCCGTTCAAGGGGATCTTGCAATTAGAAAACAATTAGATCGTATTAATAAAAAACCCGAGGAATTGGCTAAATTTTTATACCAACAGAATTTAACCGCCGTGGCAGAATTATGTGATGATGAATTCGAAGAACATGTCCTCGAATACCTGAAAGATAATTCTGGTTTGTACTTACACGGGTTAAATTACAATACCGTCAATTTCAAGACTTTACCCGCCAACGTGGTAAGTGAATTTGCTCATTTTTGGGGGTTCAAAGATGTAGGATCATTCAAAATTAATGGATGGGATGATCTTTGGAATTTTTTGACCGAATGTGCTAAAACTGGTACTTATAAAAACCGAGAAGTGGAAGGTTTTGTGGTTAGGTCAAAATTGACTAATGGTGATGATTTTTTCTTTAAGTACAAATTCGAAGAACCTTATCTTTTATATCGTCAATTCAGAGAAGTAACCAAAAAATTCATAAAAGATGGGGATATTTTAAAAATCATTCAGGGTTTGAAAAAACATAAATTCATCACTTTGAAATACTTGGAATTTGTCCGTGACCTATTCCAAAAACAACCAAAATTAAAGGAGGATTACGTGCTTGGTTTTGGAATCATTAAAATCAGAAAACTTTTCTTACAAGAAAATAATTTGAGTGAAACAAGCGGGATGGATTTAATCAATTATGATAATGAACAAGCTGATTCAGAAGAATTTAAAAAATTAGAGGATCGTTTGGCTAGTTTATCAATAAACTCAATTACCAGCTATAAATACATTCTTATCCCCATTGCCACGATTGGTTGTGGTAAGACCACCACTTTCCAAACATTAACCAATCTATTTCCCGATTGGGGCCACGTTCAGAACGATAATATTGGGTCCGGTAAATTGGGCAAAGACCAATTAATTAAACAAAGCTTACAAAAACTTCAAAACGATGATTTGGTATTCTGTGACCGTAACAACCATCAGTATCGTGAACGTGATCAACTCTTCAAATCTTTTGAAACCCTAAAAGTGAACTACTTATCTTCCGATATCGGATTGAAATTTGTGGCCATAAATTTCGTGAAAGACAGTCTATCCGAAGATCAATTATGGGATATCACGTATGATCGTATTGTCAAACGAGGTGATAATCATCAATCCATTAAACATTCATCAGATGCAAAATTGGCCCAACTGGTAATGAAAGGGTTTATATCCAGATTTCAACCTTTGAATACAGAAAGAAATCCCGACTGTCAATTTGATCTTGTAATTGATATGGACATCAGTCCCGATTCGTCCAAATCAAATGCCATGAAAATTTTGCAAGCATTGCAAAAAAATTATCCCCACTTAGTCAAAGATATTCCTATCCAATCAAGTTTTGATGATGCATTTAAAAAAGCCCTCGAATATACACCTTCATTTACAAAAACTTTTGGCAAAACTTCTAAAACGCGTAATAAGAATGCAAATCCTGAGAAGGTAATTCATGAAGAAAAATCAATAGGATACTATGGGGTGGCTATTGATAATCCTGATAATCTCATTAGACTCGTCAATAAGGCCATCGGCGAGAATAGCATCGGAACTTGGACTCAATTGATCAAAGATAATAGACTTCAAGAAAGTTTCCACGTTACCTTATCGCATATAAATTCTGTTTTTAAGGATGAAGAGTTGATGAAAAAATGGAACTCATTATCTAAACTCTTTGGAGTTGAACCTTATAAACTGAAAAAATCCCAACAACAAATCTTGGTTGATTTCTACGCTGATCTCAAGCTAGAAAAAGTTGTCGTTGTGCATCACAAATTGGCTCTAATTGAAGCAAGCTTGGTAGGGTCCTTTGATTCACTGTTCAATGAGTTGCCGCCATTTCCATTCACAAACAAGTATCTCCATATAACTTTGGGTACTAGCTCACCTGACATCAAGCCGTATCGTTCAAATTTATACCTTGAAGCTTTACATAAAAAGTTGAAAAAAGTCGAAGCAGGCATCCATAACATCGATAATGACGCTATTGAGGTCGTGAATTTTAAGGAAGAAATAATTTTTGAGAAACAAAGATGTTATTATCATATATAATGATGACTATGATACATGTAAATAGAAATTTTATATACAAAAGAAGTTAGATTCCAATCATTCTTGTTTTAACAAGTCACCTTGATTAATAACAAATGCATTTATAACTGCTATGGCAGCATATAATCTGTTTTCAGCCTCTTCAAAGACAATTGAATTAGGCGAGTAGAAAACCTCATCATCAACTTCTTCTTGGTGTCTTGGTAAACAATGCATAAATTTCCAGTTTTCATTAACACAACCTTTTTGTAAAAGATCTTGGGTGATTTGGAAACCAGCGAATTGTTTCAATTTAGCCAATTTTTCACTCTCTTGACCCATGGAAATCCAAGTATCAGTAACTATTATATTGGCATTTTGTAAAGCCGTAACTGGATTATGGACGATTTCAAATTGGGTTTCGGTACCTTTGGCAACTTCATAGGCTTTAGAGGCGATCGATTCATTGAAACTGATAGACTCGGGTATACAGACACTGACATTTATACCGGCTTTAAGAGCAGCAATTGCCAAGTCGTTGATGACGTTATTAGCGTCCCCGATCCAAGCTAACTTCAATCCTTTTGTGAATCCAAACGTTTCTTTGATCGACAAAATATCGGTGATTGCTTGTAATGGGTGATATAAATCACATAAAGAATTAATGATGGGCACCGAGGAATGCTGAGCTAACTGTAAGATTTCTTCGTTTTTATTGACTCTAGCGAAAATACACGAGGTCATGGACGAAATAACTTTAGTGGTATCATACAAGGATTCATTTACACCCAATTGAATATCGTCTTTACCTAAGAACATGGGATGGGCCCCGAAATAAGCAGCAGCACCTTCGGTACTAATTCTGGTTCTGGTCGATCTCTTGGAAAACAAAAGAGCAATTACTTTTCCCAAAAGTTTTTGATGGTGATGTTGAACATTTTGGTTGGTTTTGAATTGTGATTTAAATGAAGCAGCTTGATCTACCAAAGAATTGAATTCTTGATCCGATAATTCATGGATGTTGACTAAATGACGAGGAGACATGTTGAAGAGATAAATAATACTATAAAGAATGAAAAGAAAAGAACCTCGAGTATGAAAAAAGTCGGTAATTTCCAATCTTTTATATTTTGGAGTTAACTCGGCAAAAGTGAAAAAAAAAGTTGTCAGCGTATGAGTCAGTCCCGATTGGGCAATAGGAGCTCGCTAGCCGCGATGGGAGATCTGCTTGCATTCGCTTTGTGAGTAATTGTCCAGGTTGTATGCAGGATACGTTCATGATTCGTCTTCATGACATAATCCCATCCAAGGTATATTCTACCATCTCCTACTAAATGTGCTTGTATCGTTTGAAGTATATATCGAAGAATATACTGTTCATTGCGTGTAATGCTTTGGGGTAATATTTCCCTTGTTTTGCGAATTTCAGAAAATATTCAAAATATTTCACAAATTTCGAACAAGAATAACAAAAGGTGGAAAATTGGTATTGCTGATGAAACGATAGAACTTCATCTTCATGACTAGTATCAAAGTGAAGAGAGGCCAGAGGAAGTCATCACGACCAGTATGACTTGGTTAACTCAGATTTGGATTAAGATGGTTGTGGGTAGACACACGACCACTTAGTCAGAGGATTCTCTAGCCGCAACACTTTTCGAGACTGGAGAAGTTCATCAAGTTTAGCAACTTGTTTAATTATTCAGTCAATAAGAGCTGGCGAACCTACATCTATTTGAACAGTTACAGTTTTTTAAGTTTCAAACATTTTAACTTTTGTTTTGAATATCATTCGGTTTGATTCGATTTATAACGCGTCGACAAGGTGGTCCCATTAGTCAGCTTGCTCGAAACACCATGGCCGTGACCAGATCAAAAAGAACAATCACCCACACCACGGTGACATTGGAGCCTCCTCTGACTCCGAAGAAGCAAAAAACAACCACAGAAACTATCACCAAGAGCATTACCAAGAGCTCGCCAAAAAAATCACCATCCAAAAGACTTAGTGAAAGTCTTGAAGAAATATTAACGCGTCGAATTAAAACTCCACCTGATCTTAAATTACCGGAAGAATTTGTTGAGTTTCACGAACCTGAATTTATCAAGGGGGTTGAGCATGTCTTAAAAATTGACCCTTCATTGTACCCGGTTGCTGTTAATAGCAATTATCCCTCGTTTAGGAAAAATGATGGTATTCAAGAAAAGGATGAAACCAAAATTATCCTTAAGAATTGGTACTCATTAGTATCGAGTGTCATCGGACAGCAAATCAGTGGACATGCGGCCAAGTCGATCGAAAACAAATTTAAAAGTTTGTTTAAGGATGAAACGCCTACTCCGGCCATAACCCTTTCATTACCATATGATGAATTAAGACTGGCTGGTTTACTGAACCAAAAGGTGAAGTATATACTTCATATTAGTGAAACTTTCCAGGATGAGCAGAGTCGGTTAAACAAGTGTCAATTTTATGACGAGAGTAGTAGTGATGAGATTATTGAAGAATTGGTGAAATTGAAGGGGATTGGAACGTGGTCGGCCAAGATGTTTCTGGTGTTTACTTTAAAAGAATTTGATATTTTTGCTGAAGATGATCTAGGAGTGGCCCGAGGAGTTTCGAGATATTTTAGTCGTCGACCTGAACAGTTGAAAAAAATCAAGCATGAAGTGAATGGGATTGAAGAACTACAAAAATTATTAAAGCGGAAGGGTAAATTTGAAAACAAGAATTCGAAACGAGATTGGATCGTTCATCATGATCAGTACATTAAGCACCTTGGATCCAAGTTTAGTCCTTATCAACTGGTGTTTATGTTGATCATGTGGAAATTATCGTCTACCAATGTTGAAGTATTAGAAAGCTAATTCATATAAAAAGGTATATAATGTTTATAGTAAACCAATCAAGATCCCGCACACTATGAAAACCATAGAACCAGTATTAATTGACCCGCCTGATTCATTGTTACCATCTTCACCTCCAATTTCAATGTTTTTCGCCAGGTCTGATTCTCGCCGTTTGATTTTATTTAGTTCTTTTTCAATTTCTTCAGTTCCATGGTCCAAATTTTTCAGTCGTAAAAACTGTAAGTCTTCTAACTTGAATTTTTTCTGTGTAACTAGGTAATCGATAAACTGATCCATATCAAAATCAGCATACTTATTTATTGGAGGCTCTTGTTGCTCCAAAAGTTGCCGATCACCGTATTGTTTATACAGAAAATCTGCAAAAATATCATCCGTATGTTTTTCGGTGATGATGTTCTGAGTCCAGGCCTTCAAATTATCGGGGTCTGCCACTGAATCACCGTAATTTTTGATGGAAGTTTTCAATTTATTAGTATTGGGATCGGACCAATTCTCATCAATCGAAGCAACATTAACACTATGATGCTTAAAAGCCAAAAACTGGTCAATCCAACTGGGCGACGAACTAATCACGAGTGAACTGGCTGGTTGTGCCGTGGGTGTGGGGTCCACCACTTCAGAAGCTAAAGTGGATGCGTCTAGAATCGAAGTAGAAGTATGTAAATTAGCATAAATAATGGGGGAAATATGAAGGGCATGCTTACCCTTGATGGCATCAACTCCCTTGATTAGATAGGTAACGTAGATTAGAAGAACAGCAATCATCTTGGAAGAGCACGGCATGGCTCCCATCGTCCAGATAAACGAAGCTTGCAAGAGTAACTTACCCCTGTGACTATCTTGCAATTGTTCTAATTGCTTTTTGTGGTAATATTCCCATTTGCAGCTATAGATTTACTATTACAAAACGAACAAAAAGGAACAGAGAGGTACGGGGGTAAGACTCACGTCTCGATTGTCTCACATTTCCCAATGAGTCAAGTTGAATGCTGAAAGGAGAAAGTTACCGATTACAATCATTACACAAAGACACCACCATCCAAAAAAAAAAAAATATAGTCTATCTATATGAACAAGTAACATTTTATAGCAAAACATCCCCGGTTAGACTGGTGAATGTGTCGAGTCTACGTGCTCGACTAGCAAACTAAGAAACAAATAAGACACAGGTTAAGAAATAAATAAGGAACTCCAGAAAATACACGTTCAGGTGCATACTGGGTATTTCCTAATTTGTTCCGAAACAAGTAAGACTCTAAAATATATTTTTTTTTTTTTGTTTGTGCTGAGTTGACCTGGTAATTCCGAATGAAGTGACAAACATGGTTGAATCAAGGTACAGAAGTATACCCAAGTGTCTTTGTTGGAACATGGCAGAGACCTTGACAATAGGGGTGATTTCCTGTTTGGAAGTAGAATTAGACCATACATATTACTAACAGATTAGTCTCATTTACCTGAGACAAATTTCGGGTCTTCTTCTTCTTTCTTTTTTTTTTTTTTCTATTCTCTTTTAGTCTATTTCCCACTTTCCATCTGAAATTGGGCTGTATTCCCACCCCTTACCTCAACGTGTGCCTTATGTGTTATCTTTAGTCTTGGAGATAGATACACACGTCAAAATGGAAGATACATTTCATACCGTAAAGCGTAAAAGCAATCATCCAAGGGGGTGGGTTGGTGAGGCTTAAACATCACCCTCAAAACATTGACAGATAAATAACTACAAAGCACAAGAGAGTCTAACTCCTACGTCCGAACCGTTCCGTTCATCGAGTCCAGCATCACTGGCATGAGCATGATCACCGACCACTGGGACCGTTCTCAATAGGCAAAGGGGCCTGATTTATAATTCGTAGCCAATACGATACACTAAATCCCTGAAAAATTTTTTTTTTTTTTTTTTTTTTTTTTTTTTTCAGTCCCAAATAGAGCACCATTCGAACCAATTGGGAAGGGGAAATCGGGGAGCACCTGAACATTTTAGATACTAAAAATATCCCTTGTCGTGTAATCGCCAGCCAAAAGGAACGAAAAAAAGAAAAAGAATAACAAAAATAGAAAAAGAAATTAGGTAAATTAGCAAGCTAGCTGTTTCTTTACTCGTGTAGTTGAGCCCTGTTTTAGTTTCCTATGTAGAACAAAAATCCACCCAAAAGATTGAAACTGTCAGTTTTGGGCAAAATAGCTCGAGAAATGTTTTAGTAAAATAATAATAACAGAAAAATAACGAAAACAGAAATAAACAGAGACAGAGTAAACTGGTTTTATCAATTACATGAATTTTAAAGAACAGGTAACCAGTGCTAATTGTTAAAAAAAGAAGTTTTTGTCCCCCTTATGTTTAACCGTGATTTTCATTGTAATTGTAATTGTTAATTGTAAATGGTATAATTTATCTCGTATCCCCCTAGATTTCCACCACATCGGCTGTTATTCTTACGTTCTCTCATTCCGTCTTTGCATTGAAACCATATTCATCGATTAAGCAACTACTAGCCGCCGTTCATAGACAAAACCAAAGGTAACAATAATAAAAATAATAAACAGTGAAAAAAAAAAAAGAAAAAGAAAAAGAAAAAAAAGAAAGAGAAAAAAAAAAGAAAATCAATTTAAAAAAGAACAGGAAAAACAACAAACAGTTTATCATCACCACAATAACCATTTACCACCAACTACACCTCTCTGTCTCTTTTTTTTTTTCTCTCCTACTCGATCATTGTGTTTCTGTTACTAGTTTATTTATTTATTTATTTATTTTCCTTTTGTTTGTTCACTTGCTGTCATTATTGCATCCCATATAGTTCTGTGATTAGTCGGTGCTCCAACTCCCTTGCTCCTTTCTTGTTGATTCAAGTATTATTCTCACATACTTGACCCAGACCGTCGTTTGCCAATCACTTCATCAAGGCCTGGTTGCCCTCATCAAGTGAATTATCTCGACGCCAGTTTTAAAGTCTCTTTTTATCTCTTTTTTTAGAATTTTTTTTTTCTTTTCTTTTCTAGTTGTCCTTTCTTCTCATAATACACGAGAACCAAGCCAACTGGGATAAGTGAATTTGTTTGTCAACTCAACCTCTTTCATCTCACATCCCTCGACTACCATCAAAAGTCACCATTTTCATCATCCAGACAATCATCCTGATCATACATGAGCTCTTCGAATTAGATTGTTTAATCTAAATCTTTAAGGCCAAAAAAAAAAAAAAAAAGAAAAAAGGAAATACTGAAAAAAGGATAAATTTATTACCGACGGAAAACGGTATCCTCTCGCTTATTCACTCAATTCCCTATCATTGTGTGTTTCCTTGTTGAAAAGAAGAAACCCATGCCATTTCAATAACTCATCCCTTGATTATACTTCACTCGCTATTTTCGTCCTTATTAATTTTTTTTCTGTTTAAGAATTTACTTCTTCTTTGAATTGAACTATACCATGTATGCTTCTTCACAAATGCATCTAAACTCTTCAACAAGAAGAAATTCGATGACCTCACTCTCAACCTCAAATTCAAGTTATACTTTAAATAACTCTTCCAATTCAAGTAATGTCAATTCTGCTCGAGACTTATCCACCGATACTTTACTTAATATGGATGATAAATTCAAGAAAAGATCCAGAAAATCATCAGTCACTGGTAATAACAACCCACTAAGTCCCAATCTAATGAGTTCGAGCCAATTGCAAAATTATTCCGCCATTAATCAATCACAACCACCCATGACTAATCATCATCAAGATAATGGCCCCATGGCCGCTGCTAGTGCTGCTCCTGCTCCTCCCCGTCGTTCATCCTCTTCTCCTGCATTATACCAAACCGCTGGCGGGTTCCGCAAGACAGATACCGGCACCTACTATTTCCCCAACGGAGAAGTGTTTAGACCGAGATTGGCTCCATCTAAAAGAAATAGACCCGGAAAACTCTCGGTTTCTACAGGCCCTGCTCCTAATCCGGCTGCATCACCCAAATTATCAACTCCTTCTCACCTTCCTGCCTTGGGTTATCAACATATGAAGGCCAAATCAAGATCAAACTCATTAACAAATCAACCGGGTCTTGCTTATAATTATGATAATCATTCCAATTATAAACATAATCATTCTAGTTCTAATCCTGCATTAGTAACTAGCCCCAAGTCGGCTACCGGCTATAATGATTCGTCACGATCAAACTCATTGGTATCGATTAATTCTGTGCATAATCAAAATAATGGTCTGGCCAGTGGTTACGTCCCCAGGAATTATTCCTTCAATAATTTGAAAGCGAAGAATAAAATTGATTTGGCTCAATCTTTAAGATCAAATCGTTTAGATACTCCCACCAATATCAGCATACCGACATTCCCCAATAACGATCAACAACAGCAAAATCAACAACCTCATCAAAGAACTCGCTCAATAACCTCTCAATATTCTCAGCATCTGCCCGTTATTAATCAACAAGCATATTTTGCCCCCTCGCCTTCTCCTTCAAAATTTGTTCATAATACCAACAATCTTGTCAGAAATAATGATTCGATTACCTCAATGGGTCCTTATGATTCCGATGTTTATCTGAATTCCTCAACAACAGGATCTCCTTCAGGTAATGGTGTTAATGGCTCGTCCTCTTCTACTGCATCCACATCAACTACCCTAACCAATAACGGTAGTAACAATACCGGCTCCAACAACAATCCAAATAATGGTACTTGTCGTAATAAGTCAGTTACTACTTTGTCCGATTCCAATCCTTCGAGTCTTTCGAACTATAATTTGAATCGTTCATCTTCTAATACTCCTCAAACCTCAATTAATAACTCAATTGAGAATGATGTCGAATCAAGTACCAAGGATCAAAGTCTGCCTTCAGACCAAAGATCGGTTAATCTACACCAATTATCACATTCTCACTCTTTGGAGTCAATCAAGGAAGGGCAAAAAGATGCTACGTCCTTAAATGGACTCAAAGAAATTAGCAGCAGTACTAGTAATAACACCGAGGTTATTAAGGAATCTAATATTGACGATAACGATGATGACGATGATGTTTATCATAGTCCCATTGATGATGATGAGTTTGAAAATATTGATTCTAAAGTGGGCTCCATAAAAGATTCCCCGTCTCCTCAACCAAGCAGTGATAATGAGATTAACGGAACCAGAAATTACGATGGAGATACTGCAGAGACCACATTTGTTAATAATGAAGAAAGTAATGATGCATCTAAACCTAAAGAATTAAGAATTGAAATACCTCCTGTCACCCCCAACCCCAATGAAACAACCTTGAACACCTTGAATGAAGTTAGTGAAGAAAGTACTGAACAACAATTCTATACTCCTAACAATTCGACATTTCAGGGCCAAATTAACAATAACATTCTCTCAAACTCAATTCTTACAACACCTACTATCCCAAACTTCCAACACCCTAGCTCCTACGAGAATGCGGACTCTCCTAACGTAGATTTGTTCTGTACTCCTTCTCAAGGGTCGCCCGAATATCCGGAACCAACTATCCTGGATAATTCCGTCGAAAAAATGGAAACAATCAACCATCATAATGACCAAACCTCTCCTGAAACTGAAATTGGAGTATCTTTGAAAGATGATTTAGAGGAAAAAGATAAAAAGGAGGTACCTCAACAAAGTACTGATGAAGGCAGTAGCTTTTACGGTGATACGACTAATGATAATGATAATGATGATAGTGACCAAGAAGATGAACAACCTGACCTCCTAAAACAAGTTAGGGACTCGTTGGTTAAGTCAGATGATGAGGGTGAAAATTTGTCTAGAGAAGGAACTATTGTCACCCAAACTCTTAGTGCACCAAGTGCTAAGAATAGTAAACCAAGTACTCCTCAGTCTGCATACTTTGAATTCCCATCCAATGATCAATTCAACAAATTTCTTAATGATGACCAATATGTTCCTCCTCGTGGAGATGTTGCAATTGTTGGTGGTAAAATCAGAAAACATGAAAGATCAGCTTCTTCCATTAGTTCTTTCAATTCGATCGTCAATGGGGACAACGTTTCTGATAGGAACAGTTCGACCTTTGTATTATTATCACCTAGACAACCCCGTTCACCTTTATCACCCACTTTTGGTGGCTCCGATAGTTCGCCAATCAGATCGTCTAAGTTATCTACGCAAGTTGGTAATAAAGATGAACAAGGTGATAATAAGGAAAATGATGGTAATAAAAACGAATCCGGAGATGTTATTGGCTCTCACGAGTCCTCGACTAAGAAAGCCAAGTTAGATAAATCCCCTCAAAAAATAACTTCAATGCTAGACCCTCCGGTATTGCCCAAGGATGAAAAGTTGACCAAGACATCATCCAATCACGACAAAGAATTACCACCACCCCCAACTCCACCATTGGATAAATCGACACTGCTGGCGGGTCAATTTCAAGCCGTTTCTCCCTTCTTACCAACTTCTAAGGGGTCTCCATTACCACCACTTCCCAAAAATGAAAACGCATCAACATCACCATTACCTCAAATACCAGTTGAATCTCCCAAGAAAGCATCTAATTTCAATAAAGGTAAGGCATTGCCTGCTTTGAACAATACCATGAAAAAATCAGGATCATCAGGAAATTTAAGAAACATGTTCAAGAAGATTTTCATGAGTAAACAAGCAGAAGAAGAACATGAGCAAGTGCAGCCAAAACCTGAACTGCTTACTTCACCCCAGAAGCAATTGGACCCTCCATTATCAGCTGCACCATCTACACCTGGCTCACCATCTAAAGCTGAGGCTAAAATGACCGATACCCCGGTAGGTCGTACTTCAGTTTCATCTGTTCCCAATTCTCCATCTAAAAGGTCCGTTCGCTCAGGTCGTAAATCTTCAATTACTAGTCGTACTAGTACAAGTAACAGTGTGCACTCAACCCCTAACAGAAGTATGTTTAGTCCTAAGTTATTTCTGTCTCCATTTACTCCACCAACTGCTACTTTCAAAAGTTTCAATACAACCAACAAGAGTAATCAAGGTGATAAAGAAATCGGTAAAGATAACAATAAAGATAGCAACAAAAATAAAGATAACAACAAAGAACATACGGCGACCCCTGAAACTTCTCATAATTCTCCTGTCAATTTTAAGAAGTTTGGCCCTTTGAAGAAAGGTTTTTCATTTTCAAATTTCAAACAGTTTGGCTCGAATACGTCCGTTAATAAACTGGGCTTATCGGATGGTAAACATGGCGAGAAAAATCCTTCTGAAATCCCACAAACTCCTTTACCCAGATTATTGGAAAGTGAAGATTTTGATACTAGTGAGGATTTGACGCTTACCAAATTACCTACAATTGAAATGGATGGTAATTTATTTGATGATGTTTTAATTGACTTCGATGAAAAGTTGAATACAGTTGACGATCCTCAACCAGATGCGTTGAAAAAGAAGGCCTCAACTACTTTCATCAACGAACCGTTTTTGAAAGATGATGAATTGACCAGAGATCAAATTGAAGATCAACAAAAGAAAGATTTGATCGAAGGATCACAAGAATCCTTACCTACCAGTGAAGATAGTAAAATTATGAATAACCATTCTCGTCTGAACTCAGACGAATATATGGATGACAATATTCGTTATTTACAACAGGAATTGGTTTGGCCCATTGATAACGAGGAGGATTTGAAGTCAGCTGAAGAACTTAGTATAATTACGAAGTCGAATGAAAGTGTACTTAATTTTGATGGTAATGACAATGGAGAAGAGACCATCCTTGTGGACAATGAACAATTGGTAGAATTATTCAATAATTTGAATGAATATCAAAGAAGAAGATTACCTATGCACTTGAAACATATTAGACAATTCAAAGACTATAAAGTGTTGGAAATTAACATTAAGAAATTTGAAGCCACTCTTGATGACAAACCACTTTCGAAGAATGATACTGATGTATTGGTATCTATTTTGAAAAAGCATCTTCCGTCAGCTCCTAAATCTACTAAGAAAGTCCAGTTTTCTAATAAAATTTCGATCAACGAGACTTTCCCACCAGAAATGTATAAACGTTACAACAAGTCAGTTACTCAGTATACATTAACCGAATCATTCCAGATCAATAAGATCAAGAATGAAATGAATCATTACAAGTGTAACGAAATGTTGGTTCACGAAAAATCACAGAACAATACTCATTTCTATTATTAGACTTGAAATGCCAAATGTAAATATACCATTGACAAATACGACTCATGAGGTTCCAGTATCACATTAATTTTAGTTCTGTATCTCCATATTTTTTTATATTTCTAACTTTATATTATACTATATTATTTCATTATTTTAATTGTAAACTGATGATTAGAAATTCATCAAATAACTATACAATAAGAAGCTAAAGTAAATTTCTGTGCATTATAAATATATAAACTTTTAACTACCACGATAAGTAGTATAACTATGATTACTTAACAATAATGGAATATGATAATGATTATCAGGGGGGTTATCAATCTGGAAATGAATTTCAACAAATGGGAAAAAAGTTCGATTCAGTTCATTCAAATCATGGAAATACTTACCAGTTAAGAATTTTATTTTATAAATACCTGGTTTCAAGACGTTCCATCTATTACTATCATCAACCCCAACATCCTTTTTCGTGGTATTGTCCAAGCCTGGATTCAAAACCCAATTCTTAATTCTACCATCCTGGTCCGTTCTCGACATGGCGAATGGCTTTTGAGATGGCTCGATGTCATATGCGGATTCCTGGCTTTTGTCTTCAACCAAGGGAGAGAGACGATAAATGGAGCAAGTAACCCCCGCAGCCGGCTTGCCGATGCTTGTATCTAATATATGGCATGTTATAGGATCAACTGACATTGTATGTGGTTATAATTATATGATCAATTGACAATTTAAAGGGCCATTGATACTTTTCATTAACACCTTTATATCTGGGGCCCTTATCGTCAGAAAGTTTCTCATGTTTTGCGAAAACTTCGGAATTATCCGAATAGCCTTTTTTTGTTTTTGTGAGCTACAGACAATTTGCAATCATAAGGAACTTAAATAAAATGCATGAATAAATAAAGGTAAATATATAACGTTATATCGATAGCGTTCTTCCCGAACAGACTATAACTGCCGGGCGCTCCTTGTATTGCGCTTAGTGCCTGCTTTAATGGCATATTGGATCTCTCTTTTGGCCACTTCTGTGATCTTGTCCAATTCATCGAGAGAAATCTCTGGAACGTAATCCATGGCCGCAACCCTTCTGCTTACATATGTGTTAGAATTATGAGTGTACAGTGAGGTGTTACTAGTGGGGGTACCACTTCTATGAAGTTTTGGACAAGTCCTTGTTTTCTTCTTGGTAACGAGAGGAGCTTGTGATGATTCATTTTGAGCACTTGGCGTTAGCTCTTTTAAATTGCGGTTAACCAGAGGTGTGATATCTGGTGTTGTTTGTGCTCGAGGTTGGAGTTGTGTAGTTGATGAAGCTGATCTGTTTTTATGAATACTTTCATAGTGGTCGCTTGTTTCAGTTGACTCGTCTTGCGATGAGGCTGTGGACGGAAGGGCTGGAGAGTTACTTGTAGGTAACATCGCAGTTTCCTCTGGTTCCATTATCGTAACTAGAGCTTGATCTTCCTCTTGAATTGAATTAAGGGTTGTTCTTGCAGATTGATTTATCTTGCCAGCAGGATAATTGGGTTCTTCTATGTACAGGTTCTGCAAGGATGGTCCCTTGGTTTGATAAAGCATGATACTATCCTGGTGCCTAGTAACAGGTACATGAGCCAACAGGGGTGGTTTATTATCAGATAATTGGAGTTGCTGTTTTTGTAGCTTTCTTTGATAGTCTTTTCTGAACATGGGAGGATCTTGAGAGGTGACATTTTCATCGTCTAGTGGTAATTTAGGAGGTTCATATTGCCAAGGTCTCGATAAAAGCTGTTCACGGAACTCCAATCTCTCAATCCAGTTCTCTAATTCCAAGTCAAACTCATTTTGTTTGCCCAATACCGTGATGTTATCACATTCAAGTTGAGGTTCAAAATCATAATATCGTTTGATTACTCCTTGCACGTTGATTATGGTGCCATATGAATTTTCCAATGATAAGTTATGAGTCAAATACGGAATCTGTCGTATTTTAACTTTCAAAGTCAGATCGGTAGAATTAGCAAAATCGTCAATGGTGATTAGAACATAATTCTTATCGCTTATTTTATCTTCTTCTATTTCTTTCAACAGCTGTGACACGATTTTGCCAGTGACACTGACATTACGGATAGGATGGTTATTGATAAGGAAGTAGAGTCGTTCATGTAAACTGAGACCAGATATCCCGTATATTTGGATCATTGATTTAGACTTGAGGATATCAACAATAAACAACGGACATACTTTCTCAAAAGTAGGAGCCATATGGAGTAATTCGGGGACATAGTAACATTTGGACCCCGCCCGTAGAGCAATGTGGCTCTCACCAGGGGCCAAATCTACCGCCAAATGCTGTCGTGTTTCCATATACGGCTATGAGGATTGCAATAGACCTGATTGTTATGTTAAAAACAGTTACTCTTGTCTTAAAAGTTGTTTACATAGTTTATACGCGGTTTAGAAGACCCATACATCCAGTTGACTTTTTTTTTTTTTTTTTTTTCTGTGGAGATGAGCATCTACATTTTTTTTTTTTTGATATTTCAATATTGATACTATTATTGAATCATTATTCATTCAGCTGCAAATTACAGATAAAATGGCGTTATTCCAAGTTGACGGATGGGACTTAAAGAGCGACAAGGTCGCTGTTGGGGGTGCACCCAACAAGAAGAAGAACGAGAAGAAAGAGAAGAAGAAGGCTAAGAAACTTGCTGAAGCGGTAGCCCAAAATAAGAAACAAGATAAGCCAAAGCAACCGGAGCAGAAACAGAAGCAGAAGAAGGAACAGAAACATGAACAGCAACAGGAAGAAGAACACGAGGACAAAGAAGGAGGGAAAAAACCAAGAAAGAACTCTAAGAAGAGAAAGCACGAAGACAAGGAAGAAGAGACGATCCAGGCTGACAATACTCCTACTACTCTTGATAAACCATTACCGGTAAATACACAAAAATTAACTCCATTACAACAGAAAATGATGGCCAAGTTGTCAGGATCACGATTCAGATGGATAAATGAGCAGTTATATACCATCAGTTCGCAGGATGCGTTGAAATTGATCGAACAACAACCATCGTTATTTGATGAATATCACCAAGGATTCAGATCACAAGTTCAATCATGGCCCGAAAACCCAGTTGATGTTTTCGTGGAGCAATTCAAACAACGAGGCTCGACCAGACCAGTGAATGCACCTGGTGGATTACCCGGGTTACCAAATAAGAAAGTAGTTGTTGCCGATATGGGATGTGGTGAAGCACAATTAGCATTAGACGTGAATAAATTCACCAACCAGTATAACCAACAACATGCCGGTAAAAATGGAAAAAAATTCGGTAAGAAGAACAACGGGAAGAAGTTTAATAACGGGGCCCCTAGTCATTTAGATATCGAGGTGCATAGTTTTGACTTGAAGAAAGTTAATGATAGAATAACCGTGGCCGATATTAAAAACGTCCCATTACCAGATGAATCCTGCAGTGTGGTGATATTCTGCTTGGCGTTAATGGGGACCAATTTTCTTGATTTTATTCAAGAAGCATATCGTATATTGGCACCAAGAGGTGAATTGTGGATTGCAGAAATTAAGTCCAGATTCACCGAGCTGGCTGCTGCCAATGCCAAAGCCGTTAAACCAGAAGATATCGGGTCTGAGTTTGTGGACGCATTAAAACTCAGTGGATTTTTCCATAAGAAAACCGATAATGATAATAAGATGTTTACCCGGTTTGAATTTTTCAAGCCGCCTCAAGATATCCTCGATGAGAGAAGAGCCAAATTGGAGAGAAGAAAGAAATTTATCGAGCAACAAACCGAAAAGGAAGAGTTACTTAAAAAGAGAGAAGACAAACCAGAAGGGGAATGGTTATTAAAGCCATGCATCTACAAAAGAAGGTGATTTTTATGCATTTGTCGATCATTCATATAGGATTTACGATATATTTTCTGTACATTAGTCATTTGTAGCCTCAAAACCGCCTCAATAAACGTTTAGCAATTATCAAGATAACTATCAAGATGACTAACTATCAAGATAGCTAATAAGATAACTAACAATCGAGATAAGCCAAATCCACAGGCACAACTCATCATTGTACGGGATCAGATCAGTACCACATCACCCGGCAACCGTTACAATGGTGGTTCCTCATAGTTTCATCCACCATTCTTCGTGATGCCAACTCGTCTACTTGTTAAAAGCATAGAATCAATCTTCACCTTTTTTTTTTTGGCTGCACAACCAGCCCCATCTGGCTTCCTGCACAGAGCGCCTATCAAAAAGGGATTGTCTCAGGCGAAAACCGTCTTTGTGCATTTCTATGCGCAAAAAAAAAGGTTTTTAGCAGCTTCGCACGCAGGCTTCTGGGGGTCTTTTCAGATTTGGAAAATGTGCCAGCCACTGGAATAAATGGAACAACCAGTAATGGTTGCAATGGAGAGAAAGCATATATATATAGATGATGGAGGGGCCAGAATAAATCTTCAGAGAAGATGCCATAACATCGTTCTTTCTCTCCGTTCATTTTTTTCTGCCAATACCAACTTATACGCTCCTTTTACTATTTGCTGTCTGAGATGACTGATTTCTACGAACCCACTCTTTTGTTCAGACAAAACGCCATCAAGCGCTACCTGCCCTTGTTATCTCCCATAGCCAGTGTGTCGACGCTTGACTTTGCCTCGACATTATCGGCAAGCCTGGTTTCCTCGATACAGAATGAATGGGAAGGATATACGCATCTGAAAAATTCTTCTTCATCAGGATGGCTTTTAAATCATAATAATCCCAAGGATACCGAGGTGCTTAGCAAAACCTGTGCTCTTAATCGACTTAATATCAAATCCAATTATTGGAAGATTCCCGATACTGATATGAATTTGACGTCTTTGGCCATAAATCGACAAGAAACCGATAATCCTATCATGGCCATTTCCAGTGGGAATCGAGATAATAATCTATTTATTTATGAATTGGACATTCTTAACAACTACCTCACTCATCACAATACGATTTCCTTACCCAATATCCACTCCATGAAATGGGTCCCAGACGTACAACATAATAATGCCAAATACTTAATAACGGGGAATAATAAAGGGTACGCCCATCTTGTCTCCATTCCATCACCAATACCCCATCAACAACAATATCATTTATATTCTGAAGACGAACAAGAAGAGCCCGACTCGGCCGAAATCGTGAAACGGTTCAATCATCGTAAACATCTCAAATCAATTAATAAGGATCCATCCATACTATCGCATAAATATACCAACATTACCAAGCTTGGTTTCAGTTCGGTTGATCATAATTTATTTTCGATTTATGACGATAATTTATTCTTGTGGGATATGAAGGACGTGGATACCCTGAGGAAACCCCGTCCTATGATGATTTCCAGTATTAATGGTTTAACGAATTTCGATATGACACCCACCAGTGAGACGGTGATTGGTATTTGTGGAAAATTCGGAGTATCGTTATTTGATACTAGGGATCCCAAATTTAGCGTTCCATCATCGGTGATTAAACAGGCCAATCGTCGGAAATTACTGGCCAACATTATAAAATGGTGTGACACCAATAGTTATGTGTTTGCTGCTGGTCATATTGATGGGATGATACGATTATGGGATGTGAGAAAACAAGATAGCTTTGCTTGTTTATCAGGACATCAAACTCTCGGTGAACATACTCAAGTAACCAACCTTGAATGGAATAAACAAGATCTTTTCTCAGGTGCTGACGATGGTAATATTATTCACTGGGATTTATCGAGTGATATAAAGACAGCCGACAATTTCAGTGATGATTCGAAATTACAAAAATGTGGATTGAAAGAAGGTTTGAATAGTGTTAAATTCGATCCTCGTAAAAACTCCTTATCCGAAACATTACAAGAAAGACAATGTGGTACCGTCTTACCGGCATCAAACACTAAGATTGTCGGTATGGGATCGGTTAAAGGTTCCGATAGTGATGATTTGAAGATCCTCTCCATTGATGGGTCTTCATTCTTTGGAGTCCATTCCAAGATCTATGAAGCTGTCAACGTCAATATTAATACCAGTAAATTATACTACACCAAGGAAGATATGGCCATGATCATGAGCGAACACTCCAATAGTACTTTATTGAATAGTGTTGAGAGTGTGGATCAAGTGACTAAACCACTCATGATTTCCAGAAGACCCACCACGCGTCTTATCAACAACCATAATGCTTCTGAAGATACTTTACTCAGTCAAGAAGAATTGGTGCAACCCGAATCATATAAATTGGACTTTAACGTGGACCAGTTTGATCAATCGGTACCGGAAGTGGTAAGCATTGACGATAATGATGATGCCGATACCACCCAAGAGTTTACATTTATGGATACTACTGTGTTCACTAACCAGATTCATAACGAGTCGGCGTACTCGATTGATCTGCACCTGGACCATGCCAACACTCCTATATCGCCTAATTCAAGCACCGATGAAGGGTCCGACTTGGTGTTTAATGAATCGGTGGAAACGCTCTCTACCAACCCCACCGTGATTGAAATCGACGACAAGAACAACGACAACGACAACGATGAACTCGTCAACATCGGCGACTTCAATCTCATGGCCATCAACTTCGAGGACGATCGCGACGTTAGTGAAGGTGAAGAGTTTGTGTTTGATGCCCCATTCTTGAAACCCGACCTACAGAGAACCCTCACCACTTACACCAACAGCAGTCTGGTATACAGCAGCTTGGACTAATAACTCAATAGCTTACCTACATAATTTAATAATGAAATTCTCATGACTAATAGCATTCAGTGTAATTTGGCAGCCAGTTCCACCATTAGCCAGCCATGCGACCGGGCCGGGTCGTGCACATACCACACAAAAATACAAAAAACAGTCACGTGATACGGCCCAAAGAGACAAAGAGCCAAAGAGCCAAAGAGCCAACCCGTACACCAATGGTGTCATGCCTTTATGTAAGTGAAGTTTTACGAAGCACCGGCATGAAATGCCAATTGCTCCGATATCGCCTAATAATCTCGTACAAATTATATATCAATTAGTAACAGATGTAATGGGATAGTAAAGTCTTTGGTAGGCTTAATAATTTGACTACAAATCCATGGCTGTAGCACCAATTAGTAGAACAAAGTACAAGTGGCAAATTCTGGTATGCTCATCGTCCCACCAAACTACCCTGAGCTAACTAGTTAACTAAAACCTAAATATAAAATCTGCTTGTAAGATTCAGATTCAGCTTATGAAAATTCATTAAAAAGAAATTGATGTGGTGTTGAAAATTCAGGCAAACCGAAGAAAAAAAAAAAGTCCATCAAAAAAAAAAAAAAAACTGACTTTTTTTTTTATCCCTGAAACAATAATGCTAATATAATTTTCTACCCGCCTTCTCCATCATCAACAACTTTCCAATCAACCCATCACTCAAGAGAACATACACTAGATCATCATTGTCAATTTCACATCTAGTTGTCTCTCGTCTGTCTACTGTTCTTGCCACTGCCACAGTCACTGTTCTGATCTGGGCTGTTGTCACTCTCTTTGTCATTCTCTGTTTCTGTTTTCTATTTTCGTTCTTATATATAATTTTTTTTTTTTTTGTTCACTGCTATTTTTTTTTTTTTTTTTTACTTTGCTGTATCTTTTATCATCGCCTCGTACACAACGTGATTGATCAGCGAATCAATTAACTATACTCCAACCTCTTTCTCTATACTCCATTAGACTGGCCTTGGTAGATTACTTTTGATTTACTCTCGTTAGTTCCCCCTTGTTGTTGTATCTGCTGCTGCTGCTGCTGCATCTGTCATTGCTGTCGCCATTGCTTCTGCTGTTGCTTCTGCTGTTGCTTCTGCTGTTGCTAGTACTTCCATCATGTCTTCCAGACCAACCACCATCAATGTGAAGGTGGTGGCCGCCGAGTCGCTTTATAAACGAGATGTGTTTCGTCAACCAGACCCGTTTGCCGTTATTACTGTGGATGGATCTCAAACCAAAACCACCAAGACTGCCAAAAAAACATTGAACCCTTATTGGAATGAATCATTCAATTTCAATTCGTTGGAAGATTCGATTCTCGTGATTCAGGTGTTTGATCAGAAAAAATTCAAGAAGAAAGATCAAGGTTTTTTGGGGGTGGTTAACGTCAGAATTGGTGACGTGATTGATCTTTCATTACCCAGTAGTGAAGAAACCATTACTCGAGATTTGAAAAAATCAAATGAAAATCTTGCAGTTAGTGGTAAAATCATCGTGGTGATTAGTCATAATAAAAATTCTCCTTCATCAGCTGCAAATGGATCAAGTTCGGCCAATACATACTCTAATCATAATACTACCGGTTCCACCTCATCCACCGCCAATCCTGCAACCAATAATATCCCTTCCTCCAACAATATCACCACCAATAATTCGTCCATGCCTCCTGGAGTGGCAGCTAGTGCATCGGGCCCCGGTGCTGGTCCCTTGGCCAGTGGTGCCAATGCCACCGCGGCTCATAGACAATATTCCTCTTTTGAAGATCAATACGGTAGATTACCTCCTGGTTGGGAACGTAGAACCGATAACTTTGGTCGTACTTATTATGTCGATCATAACTCAAGAACCACCACTTGGCAAAGACCAACTTTGGATCAATCAGAACTGGAAAGAGGCCAACAAAGACAAAATACCACCGAAGCTGAAAGAAGGCAACATCGCGGTCGTACTTTACCTGGTGAAGGTCCTCAATCCCCCATGTTATCAACCACTCCTCAACCTCAAGCTTCATCTTCCTCCAATACGGCTAATAGTGCCACCAGTGGTAATGTGACGGTTAATTCAACTGGTTCCAATACCCCAGTTAGTCCAGCCGCTGCCGTATCAATGGCTGCTTCTGGTGCCACCACCAATGGATTGGGTGAATTACCTTCTGGTTGGGAACAACGGTTCACCAATGAAGGTAGACCCTATTTTGTCGACCATAATACCAGAACCACCACTTGGGTTGATCCAAGAAGACAACAATATATTCGTACTTTTGGTCCAAATACTACCATCCAACAACAACCAGTGTCTCAATTGGGTCCATTACCTTCAGGTTGGGAAATGAGATTAACCAACACAGCCCGTGTTTATTTCGTCGATCATAATACCAAGACTACCACTTGGGATGATCCAAGATTACCTTCATCATTAGATCAAAACGTTCCTCAATATAAACGTGATTTTAGAAGAAAAGTTATTTATTTCAGATCTCAACCAGCTCTTAGAATCTTACCCGGTCAATGTCATATCAAAGTTAGAAGAGATCATATTTTTGAAGATTCTTATCAAGAAATTATGAGACAAACTCCTGAAGACTTGAAAAAGAGATTAATGATTAAATTCGACGGTGAAGAAGGGTTGGATTATGGTGGGGTTTCTCGTGAATTTTTCTTCTTATTATCTCATGATATGTTTAATCCATTCTACTGTTTATTCGAATATTCCTCCCATGATAATTATACATTACAAATCAATCCTAATTCGGGTATCAACCCAGAACACTTGAATTATTTCAAATTCATTGGTAGAGTTGTTGGTTTGGGTGTTTTCCACAGAAGATTCTTGGATGCATTCTTTGTTGGTGCATTATATAAGATGATGTTACATAAAAAAGTTGTGTTACAAGATATGGAAGGGGTTGATGCCGAATTTTATAGATCATTAAAATGGATTTGTGACAACGATATCACCGACATTTTAGATTTAACTTTCAGTGCTGAAGATGATAAATTTGGTGAAATTGTTGAAGTTGAATTAAAACCAGGTGGTAAAGATATTGAAGTGACAGAAGAGAATAAACACGAATACGTTGAATTAATATCTGAATGGAAAATTTCTAAACGTGTGGAAGAACAATTTAAAGCATTTATTAATGGATTCAATGAATTAATTCCTCAAGAGTTAGTTAACGTTTTCGATGAACGTGAATTAGAATTGTTAATTGGTGGGTTGGCTGAAATTGATGTCGAAGATTGGAAAAAACATACTGATTATAGAGGTTATCAAGAAAATGATCAAGTTATTCAATGGTTCTGGAAATGTATCAAAGAATGGGATTCTGAACAAAAGGCCAGATTATTACAATTCACCACTGGTACTTCAAGAATCCCCGTTAATGGGTTTAAAGATTTACAAGGTTCAGATGGTCCTAGAAGATTCACCATCGAAAAAGCCGGTGAACCCAACCAATTACCTAAATCACATACTTGTTTTAATAGAGTCGACTTACCACCTTATACCAATTATGAAAGTTTGAAACAAAAATTGACTTTGGCCGTGGAAGAAACCGTTGGTTTTGGTCAAGAATAAGTTTTTGCATCTTCACGTCAAATTAAAAAAAAAGAAAAAAAAATAACTTTAAAAAAAGAAATACAATCTACAATTATACAAATATACAACAACTTAAATCATGTTTCCTTCGAACACTGCATTATATCAAACCAAGTCCATACACTGACATTTTTTTCTTTTTTTTTTTTTCTTTTCTTTTTTCCAAACTAAAAAGTTGACAATGCTTTTATATATCTTTTCTTTCTCCTTTATAAAGTTTAGTATCACAATTATTCCGTTGCGGTTTAGCTTCATACAGTGTCCCTCCTTTCTCTCTCTTTTCACCAGCCCCTTTTCATGATTACGTTTATTTCAGGGTGTTTGTTTTACGTTCATCTTTCCTTCTTTTGTTCGTTTCTTTCCTTTAGTTTTCCTTTTATTCTTCGCCTTTATCGTTTATATTAAATTTTGATTCTTCTATATACTGTTTACACTATTTCAAACACGTAGCCGATTTTCCAGTTATTTCAGCAGACACACGATCCCCCGTCGCAATGTCAACTTAGATCTACATACAATACAACCTGTTCCATAGAGACAATATTTCATTATCAGCCCGTATGGCTTTGGTCGTATTGTTCAGGAGAGAGGGGACCGTGCTGACGTAAGCAGCAGCAAGTTTCTTCTCCACTAAAATTAATAATTTTTTATTAACAAAAAGAAAAAAAAAAAGATAGGAGGGAAAATTTGCGCCCAATACAGCAACAGCAGCAGAAATGACGATTGATAAGCAGAGGGTTCCCCTCAAAGTTGCAATCTTTGTTTAAGTAAAGTTTCTATTCAGGAGCTTTCCAGTTCACGTTTCTTTTTGCTTGGTTATGTAATAGAAGGGCTGGTGCCACAACTTATTGCTCTCCACTATTATAGTAATGGAGTGGAAAAATACAACGGGAATGGGGGAAAACTAAGTTACGTGGGTGCCAATCATGTCATCCCTGAAGCAAAACGAAGCGGGGGTCACAGTAAATAGTGTGGATTTTGGTACCAATTTTAGGTAAGTATGTCTAGATTCTGCCCGATGGTTTGTAATTTGATGCTATCGTCATACTTATTGTGCTTATGTTGGGAAAATGGATGATTGGCTGTAGATCAGAAAACTAGTTATAAAGTGGTCCCGTTCCCCTTTATTCCTACTCTTGATATTTTTCTTTCCACTCATCATACACAATATCAATCATGCCAGACTTATTCGATAACTTTTTCAATAAAATCTCCACCACATTGAACGGGGGGAAGAGTACCCACCACTATTCAAACGCTTCTAGTGTCAACCACGGTAGGTTGTACAGTTACCACGAAAACGGTACCAATAACAAATACTGGTTGCCTCCAACCACCGGCAACCTGGATCTCGACGGTACCATGGAGCATATTAGAAACACTAAAGAAATTAAGCCCAGAATGGGTAGTGTTGGGTCCATGAGTGACGAGGAAGGTGAGCGATCCCGAATGGGTAGCGTATCTTCAGATATGTCTGCCAAGTGATGGTTGATCCATACTTGCCGTTTCCATCTAGCCTAATGTTTTTTATTTTTTGTTTATATATATCTATATAAGTATTATATACTTACTGTGAATAAAATGACGTATGAACTTTTAATTCTTATAAAAACTTATAAAAGGGATCCTTCCCCCTCGGTGAAGTCCTGAATCATTCGATCCATGAATAAGATATCTTCGTCAGTAACTGCAAAAAGATCGTGAGTAGTATCCAGGAATTCCAATGACTCCTCAGGTGCCATCATCAGTATATGATGATGCTGCAGAAGTCGTTGATTGGTACTCCCACGCAAGTCTATGTCAGTATTATCAATAATACTGGGACCAGTCAAGAATGTTGAATCCGATAACGGGCCATCACGACCAATTTGAAACTCGGTGAGAAGCTGGTTGGGTCCCAAATTGAACACTGGAGGTGAAGTAATGTTTTGAAATCCTTGGGATGGAGTTAAATTAGTAAGGTCTGTTCGTGGAGCATGATCATCCATATTTTCAGGGGTACCAATGGGAATTTCAATTGCCGAATTGGTTGGTCGTTTGGCAAAACCCGGAGTTGCACCTCGTAAATTTGACATGACTGCAGATGCACCAAGTCGAGGGGATTGCGATCTGGTTGTATTAGCACTCGTATTTATATTAGTGGGGAATGGTGATAACGACGACGATTTAGCAATCACAATCGGCTTATCGCTACGATATTTGGCTAAATTGGCATATATTTTACCGTATCCAATTTCAGCAAAAAATTCCTCTAATGATGCTAACAAATCAATAATTTGGTCAAGTTTACCTTTAGCCACTAAATTTCCCCGTACTTTCATCTCATAAATTAAATTCATGGTTACTTCCAAGTATTCTTCAGGAGTATAATGCAGTTGCTTCTGGGATTGTTGATTGGGGCCGGGAAATTTGATTCGAAGAATCATACATATGATGAAAATTAACGACGAACTAAGTAAGTAGTCCAAATCGGTAAACCCAAATATTCTCAATAATCGTTCTCGATACACCAACGTAAAAATATTAATGGTAAGCTGTGATGCATTGATACAAGCTTTGATTAAATTGGCTATGTTTCGTGGTAAAGTATTTAGATTCAACTCTTTTTGGAACATGTGTGTCGATCCATCCAGCTTGGTTTCATTATTATAAGCAATCAATTTCGATTTTGCAAAATTGATTAGAATAGGAATACAAGTTAAATAAATATGATGCAAATAATTCAAATGTAGAGTATAAATGAGTCGATTATTCTCATTAAGGAATTTTTGATTATTCTCATTGGGAATTTCAAGTCGTAAATATTCGGGTATACTATCCACCCAAGCAATTAGTTTTTCCATAATCTTTAAAGTTTTATTTAAATACTCCTTATTATCAAATGGTTGTTTCAAAGAATATAAG
>JAJMSM010000105.1:0-42829 GCA_030578475.1 Hyphopichia wangnamkhiaoensis
AAAAAAAAAAAAGAGGATGCAACTGTAATTTTACATCCATTATACTTTAACTGCTTCACCTCACAGATAAACAGAGCACTGGGCGATTCACCATTCTTTTCTTTTTCCTTTTTTTTTTGTTTTTAGTTTCGTTTTTTTTTCTTTTTCGTTCTATCAGCTGGGATTTTTCGAATATATGTAGTTGGTCTAAGAACAACTACTAGAAAGTATCACGAAAAACAATTTAAATACAATGGGTTTGTCTTTCTTCTTATCAAGTTATCCTTTGGTTTAGTTTATTTTCCTTACAACTCGTCAATAATCACATTCGTTAGTTTTGTATTTTCTTTCATTTTCTTTTTGTCATCTGTTGTTTTTCAACTTGGACTTGTCTTGATGTCTTCAACACGTCTCAGCATCCAAGATCAGTATTACAATAAAGTAGCAACTCAACTGCAATCACGCAACTGAAGGGCAAAGATGTCGAGTTCCCTGCCCAACCATGACATCTCTTCTTCAGATGATGAGGATCAGTTTGTTCCTCATACGTCGAACATCAGATTGCCCCAAGTTGATTTAGCACACTTGAGAAGACAAAATGCCCGAGATTCAACCCCCAACACTTTGGTTAAGGCCAGTAAGATATTGAAGCAAATGCCCTCAAATAAAAGCTTGGGCTCACCTAAACTGAAACGATCGGTCGAAAGTGCCACCAGACCTAATCTCACCACCAGTATATCGAGTGGATCAATTGGAATCAGTTCACTTACTGACAATGATCGTGAATCCACCGAGGAAGGACAACTTGCAAATAATGATAACATTAGCGTACCCAATTTCAAGTTTGATGTGGTTCAGTCAGAAGCCGAAAATCCTGCTTTAAAATACGCCAACGTTGATTCCACCGATGATGATGATGACGACAACGACAATCAACCAAATCCATTCAATTCTACACCCATTGACACTGACAGTTCTGACGAAGAATCAATAGAACCAAACAGGATTTCCGATAACCCTGGTGAATACCAAAACTCAGAGGATAAGGAAATCACTCAGTATCAACCTTCACCAGATAGTGATTTGACCTTGTCGCATCATGATTCGAATTCTTCGACTAAGCAGTCACGGTCCTCGCATCACGGCCTTTCCCATTTTTTCAGCTCCCATAAAGAAGCCAGTGATGCTATCGAATCATCTAAATCAGAAGAAAGTGGAAGTAACAAGTCCCAACCCCCTCCATCACAATTCAAGGATTTTTTTAATCGGTTCACTATCACGGGGAGAAACAACCCTGGCAATGTTGGCGATGATCAAAGTGTGTCTAGTCATGCCAATCGTGAAAGTTTCCTTGGGAGAGTTTTTAGTATGAAAGGGGGTATGGCCCCTGGTGCCATCAATCAAAATAATTCCTCCCGTAAGCCAATTGACGAAGAAGAAGAGGTTGGTGGTGGTTACCAAGACCCGACCCTTGATGGAGGTATTGAAATGCAAAGAATGGATTTTGCCAATATTAATAAAGAGGCTCAAGACATGATTTTGCTTCATGTTCCTGAGGCGGCTGACTTCCTAAAGAAACAACAAAATTCCAATCTTCAACTCCCTGTCCTGCCTATCCTGCCAGCTCTGGCTACATCTACCTCCTTTTTGGTGGATAAAGAGTTGGAAAAACAACAAGGTCGTACTTTCCTTGAAGCACCCTCGAATGATCTCCAACTGCATGCTTTTGAGTCCAACCTGAGTCCTGGCTATTGGAAGGATCAAGATGAGGAAGACACTTCTGCTAAATTCAAGACGGGTGTGCTATCTTCACTTTTGAAATTATACCAAAAGCCTCATGAACGAGAACGTTTTGCAGCTGGTTTGGCTTCCCAGCAAAATCATAATTTAAGTGAAGATGAAGATTATGATATGGCAAGTAGCACATATGGACCACCTAGTCCTGCAAGACCAGTCGATTTTACCCAATTTAGATCTAATCATGCCAAATCAAACATTTATGAATCAAATACACCAGGTTCCCCAAGCTCAAATCATCAAGATACCAATAATTCAATGCAGGATCCTCGGGGAGTTTTAGAAGATGATGAAGAATTGAATGTTGATCCTGGTCAAGAACGACTTCCTTCATTTTTAAATGCCAAACCTAAGGCACCTCCCAAGAAGAAAATCCCCAAGATTAGTACTAAATTCAGAGAACGTAAGAGAGATCAGTCACGGAAATTACGTATTACGGTTCACATTGCTGATGTCATTCAACGGCAACGATTCATTTTGAGGATGTGTAAAGCTCTCATGTTATATGGAGCCCCGACCCATCGGTTGGAAGAATATATGGTTATGACAAGTAAAGTTTTGGAAATTGATGGACAATTTATTTATTTCCCCGGATGTATGATTGTTGCTTTCACTGATTCGGCCACCAGAACTTCTGAATTGCACTTAGTTAAGTGTTCACAAGGAGTCAATTTATCTAAACTTGCCGATACACATGCTATCTATAAGCAGGTAATTCATGATCTTGTCAGTGTTGAACAGGCAGCATCAGATTTGGAAGACTTGCTACGAAAGAGAAACCTATTTAATCCCTGGGTTTGCGTGTTCTTATATGGATTAGGATCAGCCTCTGTTTGTCCATTTGCCTTTGGAGGGAATTGGATGGATGTCCCAATAGCGTTTGGACTTGGTCTTTGTATTGGGTATCTTCAGTTTATTGTATCTTCCATTTCGAATTTATATTCATCCGTGTTTGAGGTGACTGCTTCCGTGGTGGTTTCCTTTGTGGCTCGAGCCATTGGTTCTATACGAGGAGGAGACCTATTTTGTTTTGGAGCCATTGCTCAAGGATCATTAGCATTAATTTTACCCGGTTATATTATCTTATGTGGGGCATTAGAATTACAGTCCCGAAGTTTGGTGGCTGGTTCAGTCAGAATGTTTTATGCTATTATTTATTCCTTATTTTTGGGATTTGGTATAACTCTTGGTTCAGCATTGTATGGATGGGTAGATGAACATAGTACCAATCAAGCTCAGTGTAATGCAGGACATAAAATTGATGACAAGTGGAAGATTTTGTTTGTCCCGTTATTTTCCACTTGTTTATGTTTAATCAATCAAGCACGATGGACCCAAATTCCGGTGATGGTGGTTATATCATGCATTGGATATGTTGCCAATTATTTTGCTAGTAAACATTTTCACAATGTGACTGAATTTGCTGCTGCCATTGGTGCTTTCATCATTGGTATTCTAGGTAATATGTACTCTAGAATTGGGAAAGGAATGGCGGTTAGTGCAATGCTTCCGGCAATATTTGTTCAAGTTCCATCGGGAATTGCCTCTCAAAGTACCTTATTATCGGGAATAGATGCTGCCAATGAAATCAATCATGCCAGTTCAACGGCTGATTCTGATTATAGTACTGGTGATGTCAGCTCAATGGCATTTGGAGCTTCAATGGTTGAAGTTTCCATCGGTATTACGGTTGGGGTCTTTGCAGCCGCATTAGTCATGTATCCCTTTGGGAAGAAAAGAACTGGTTTATTCACATTATAACCTAATTGCATTTTTTATAGACTACTAATTTATACAGTAATGAAATTTAATGATTATGACTGCTGTAGAGTATGTTTCAATTTTTCAATTTTTAAAGAGGTTGTTGACTTCGATACTTACATTTCTACAAGCTTCTCACTGATTTTCGCAACAAAATGTGAAAAATAAGCGAAAATCAACAAATTCACCACCTCCAATATTCATTGCTTCTGAGCTGTTTAACCAAAAGAGGAAGTACCGCATCAATCTTAGACTCTGGGGTTGTTAGAAACACCTCACAAGTTAAGCCACCGGTGAAGAATGGTAAAAGTTCCGAAACGATAAGATAAGAATCATGCGAACACTCTATTCCCACCCCCTCCTTCAAGTAATATCTTCAGCCGTTATTTTTTTTGCCATCATGCAACTCGTAGTCCAAAAAGAACATCCCGTAAATAGAACGTTAAACACTAACAAGAGTATGAACTAAAAGAAAAAGAAAGATAAGACTAACATCAAATGTGACGTTTATGGAGATTAGTGAAGAAAAAATCGGCATCTGATGCACGAACTACCGAAACGACTGGCGGGGCAAAAGCAAAAAAAAGATCGGTAATTTTCAATATCTGTCCGATGAGCCTTTCAGCAAAGTTACATACAGGAAACATCCACTTATCTCAATAATTTATCACGGACCCATTATTTGTTCATTTTGCGTTACTATCAGATTTTCATGATTGATAAACAATGTAGTATCAGCACAGATGATTTAGGATGTTATATATTAGACATCAGGATTTCCCACTTGGTGTTTGTAGAGCTTCTTTTCCATTCTTTTTTTATTTGTTTTTCATCTGATAATTCTTTTCATATTCATTGCTCCACGAATCTAACATGGCTGTTGAGACAATACAGGAGAAGAACCCCGTCAAGAACGAGCTCAAGATCGAGCAGGCATCTGATCTTACCGACTCTTACGAGTCAGGAAGACCGTACGAAGAAGAAGATGACGAAGACTTTTATATTGATCCTGAAGTTGAGAGAAGAGCGGTTCGCAAGCTTGATTACAATGTTCTCCCCATTTTATGTTTATTTTACTTCTTTGCTGCTTTGGATAGATCAAATATCGGTAACGCTGGTAGTGCCGGGTTGACTGAAGCCATTAACTTAACAGGAGCACAATTTTCCAATGCTGTGACCTTATTTTTCATCACCTATATTCTATTTGAATTACCGGGGACCATGCTTCTAAAAAAATTAAGACCTTCTCGATTATTGACCATTGGTGTATGTGGTTGGAGTTTGGTGTGTATTGGTATGACTTTTGTTAGTTCGTATTGGTCGTTGCTCTTATGTCGTCTTTTATTGGGTGCTTTTGAATCCATTTTTTTCCCCTGTTTGGCAGTTTATATTTCGGGTATTGCTGGCTATAACAAAGATGAACAAGGGTTACGTATGGCCATTCTTCTTTCTTGTGCCGCATTATCGGGAGCAGTGGGTGGTTTGATCAGTTATGGTTTTGTTCAAGTCGATACCCCTGCTTTAGAAGGTTTCAGATTCATCTTCTTAATCGAAGGTATTATCACGATAGTCTGTGTACCTCTCTTGACTTTTTGGCTTCCTGATGATCCTGTTACTGCCAAATTCTTCACAGAAGATGAGAAGAAAGTAATGCTTTATCGTAAAAAACAACGTGAAAAATTCATGGGTGATAATAAATTTCATTGGGATGATGTTAAAATCGCTGCCACCGATATGAGAACTTATTTTAGTATGATTATTCAATTCTGTGGTGATGTGGTTTTGTATGGGTTTTCTACATTTTTACCCAGTATCTTAAAGACAGGTCTTGGATACGGACTGTTAAAAGCTCAATACTTAACCATTCCGGTTTATTTTGTTAGTTCGCTTGCCGTTCTTTCAATCGCCATCTTTAGTGATCGTACCGGTAAAAGAGGTGCTTGCATTTTTGTCACCAATGTGGTGGGGATCATTGGATATGCTATTCTTTTAGGCAGTGATAATGATTCTGCAAAATATTTTGCCACTTACTTGATTGCATTCCCATTATATGTTGGTCCAGCTCTTAATATTGCCTGGACTTCGAACAATACCGCCCCTTACTACAGGAAAACCCTCACCATTGGTTGTAATCAAACTTTTGGGAATGTTTCCGGAGCTATTGCTGGTCAAATCTACAGACTGTCTCCTTTCAGACTAGGTCATGCCTTTTCTCTTGGTTGTTTGGCTGTCTCTTGTCTTACCGTCGTTCTTAACACTCTCAGACTTAGACATTTGAATGTCCAAAAGGAAAGCATATTATCTGGTGAAAAGGAGGACCATATGGCCGAAAGAACCGGTGACCAGAAATTAGACTTCAAATATACCTATTAATCTCGTGCTACGCTCTTATAAATAGTCATCTTAATATTATTTATCCGTATAAATTGCAAAACGTAACACTGTTTTTTCTTTTTTTTTTTTTTTCAAGGCTGCGTGGGGTAATCTTGAGGCAATAACGGTTTCGATTTGAAAATGCCGCTTAAGCGCACTCTGCCCCATTCTTCTAATTTTGTTCCTTTTCCGCTCCAAATTCCGCAGGGTGACATGATAGGATCCGTATTGTCTTCAGAGGTAGGTGAGTGCCAGTTCAAATTAAGTCGCTTTTCCCTGATGATAGTGTTTAGTGAAGAAGGTACGTAGTAAACGCGTAACATAACCTTTGCACCTGCGAAGCTTTCAATATAATACTTCCAATACCTGTTATAGGCGATTTGCGGTTTCCAACACCGACACATTTCGATCAGTCCGCTTTAGGTCACAGAGATCATGAATGAAACTAACTCTGTTGGTGATGGAAACTTCTGCACTGGAATCAATTATGACCTTGCCTCGCGGGTGTGCCATTATCAGATACATATGGTGCAGTAACATTATTTACATGCGCCTTGCATGTTTCCTTCTGTTACTTTTAGCACCATTGGTATCCTTATTTTCAGTCTTTGTAGAGCTTGTTGGCCCTAGTGGTGTCTGGGAACCCTGTAGTCAACCAGATGGAGATAACTCATGTAATCGTCATATGAATCAAATTTGATGGTTGTATATTTTTGCTCCTCTGGTCCATAGTTGGGATGATCGTTGAACCATCGATCTTTAACTTCTTTCTTGAATGCCTCTGGAAGAGCTTTAAAGAAGATATCTTCAATACGATTAGGCGTAATTTCTAAGTCGAACCACTTCGTTATTTTATCGAAGGTCTCAAGATCCTTATTATATTGGTATAATCTATCTGCGTCATCTTGCATTTTGATATTCAAACCGTAGATGGCGTGATCCATAGGTCCATAATCATCACCGATTGCGGCTCTCCTAATTCGATGGAAGAGCATAATCGGGTAGTTTTCCGATTTTCTATCACTTTCTGTGGAATAAAGTTGTATTTTTCTACGAAGTGAGTTGTCTGTGGTCAACATTAATAACTCAGTGAGGGCCTCCGTCTCTTCAGGTAAGAGAGCGACTGCATCATCGTCTTCTTCTAAAAAACGAATAAAATGATCCATAAGTTTATACTCTAAAAATTCGACTAGACCTCTCCAAGATTTAACGAATGCATGAGGACCTTGATTAATTTTAAATTTCTTAAAGCGTGTTTCTTTATAACTATTAATGAATATAGGTATCTCTTCCATCTTTAGTCTTCTAACTCTGGGTGATTTGGTCTGATCTACTAAGTTAGATTCAATAATAGTTGTCCCGGGAGACTCAAGTGGAGGTTGACCATTCGGGTTTTGAGTTAAGATTTTTAGGAAAAATTCACGTTGCTCTTGAAGCTGTGTAGTGAGAATCTTGATCATTTCCTTGTGATCCTTGATCATTTCCTTTTGACTCAAATTTGACAAGTACAACTGGGTTAACATTTTTTTCATTAACATCATGTCTGGAAGTTCGGTAGTGACTTCTCCAGTTGGTGAATTGGTCAATTCCGGATTTTCAGAAGAATTTCCTTTGTTAGGACTAGAGGGCTCTTTAGAGTTTGGAGACATTTCTTTTAAATCGTTGTTAGGTAAGCTAATATGACGTTAGTATTTGATTCATAAATATGGTGGAGACTCTTGAATAAAGTGATAGTTGCATCCTTACTATAATTGACTTGTAAAAGCGTCATGGATTGACTTACCCATTAATCACAGTTGAAGCATAGATCTCAAAATTTGAGTTTTCTGTGGTTTGATTAAGGACAGCTTTTAATAAATTAGCAACAGCAAAATTTGTTCCAACTCAATAGTAACTTGGATACTTTTCAATTATTCTTTTGAGTCTCCTGGTGGGGAAGCCATATCGGTGTGGATGAGTCCCGAGTAGTAGCCTTAGCTCAGATAGGATGATCTGTTATCTAGCTAAAGGTCTATTTTAAACTCTCATCTTTGGGCATTCAAACGTTACCTTTCTGTACTATAAATATGTTGTTATAATACCATTAGGCAATCTCACATCCCTTTTAGGGCATTAACACTAAATGTGATTCACGTACTTAATATCAATGCTGATTGATGGCAATTTATCTCTTTGTCTAATCTTGAACCTAACTTATTGCCGTACGTAAATTGGATAAAACAATATATTAATAGGTCGTAAGGATAAACTAGTCGGTAAAAGCCAGTACTTAATATATAAATTTATAAGAATTGATATGTGAAAACCACTAGGAGAAGTGTATTTCACCGTCTTTGGTAATGTTTCAACTCGGTGTCCAACCACGCATGGTCCACTGGTTGGATGCTTTTATATTTATATGCAATGGCCCAAGAAGAGACACAAAATTCCTAGATGCTCTGGTATCGGCAGTTGTACTCGTTCTACGCACGAAGTCTCTCATCGATTTGATCGTCTAACGGCGTTCCTCATATCCTCTGGGGCCCAACCGTGTCTATGGTGTACGGGTGTCACGCTCCATCAAGGACAGGGCTGGGACCATGACAGCCTTGGGCACACTTTGGCAACCAAATAGACCATGGACGCCACTGTATATTCTAGCGTAGTGTATTGAAATATTCTCAAAGAATGAAGGGCTGTTCGGCGTTCCCTTTGTTTCGGGCTGTCAGCGCCCCAGCGCTGTCCTCAGTGATAAGCGTGACACTCATACACCATCGAGGCAGCTAGGGTCTAGAGGGTGATCATGAGATTCGCTGGTAAACAACACTAAACAACCCCAAGCCAATAAGGCTATGTTCATAATACAATACAGCAATTACTAGCCAATGACAGAGCATCTAGGGTTATTGTATCTATTATTCACTCATTGTTTATAAATATGAAAACATCAGACTAATACAATGTAGAGAGAAAGAAAAACTTTCTTTTCTCTCAGTGTGGACCATACGTGGTTGGACTCCAAGTTGAAGCATTTATAAAAGGGGTGAAATAGATCTCTTCTAGTGGTTTTCATCTGTATATTCAGCATTGGCTTTTACCAAACTAGTTTATCCTTACGACCTATTGTTTTATCAGATCATATCTAAGCTAAGGCTATTACCCGGGATGCACCCACACCCCGATATATAGTCACCTAAATGTTTGTAGTAATAGTTCAGCATGGAGAAGTTCTTTCCCACTAACGAAAGCAAAGAAAATATTATCTTTTTCACACTTGAGGAGTCCCCTGGGCCTTTAAGAGACATTATATTTAGAAGTCAATCTGCCACTACCAAGGTTCTATCACTTCTAAGAGCAAATTAAATTGTGATTTGGATTATCACTTTTCATACACTTCCTCTTTTATAACCATCAAATCCGGATGTATGAAGAATTGAGTCATACACCGGTGTATCCAATAAAGTTCAGGGGAAAGGCAATGCTGAATGTTTCTCCATTTTTAAACAACTGAGTTTTTTAAATTCCTCATTTCCGCAACGAAATGGCACTCTGGCCGAGTGGTCTAAGGCGCCAGGGTAAGGTCACCTTACCATACATTCCTGGTCTCTTCGGAGGCGCGAGTTCGAACCTCGCGGGTGTCATTATTTTTTTAATTTTTTCTTTTATAGAAAGATTTATTCATTTTTTTTTGCTTACTTGTTGAGCCTACCAGTATATTCACGAAACTAGAACAACAAGGCCACTACCGTCGTTCGTGGATTTGGTATAAATGAGTATTAGCTATTGACGATATACCTCGGAAATTTTTAGTGATAAATTTATGGTGCGGAGGGGCTCGAATTAAGAAGCTGCGCGGGGGAAGACTTACCCCAGATAAATCTCACCGTCGAATGGTCCATTCAGAAAAGAGAGAAAAAGAAAAAAGGATAAATCTCCCCAGATGATTTCTCTTTCTCTTCCAAGTTCCATAACTCTAATGATAAGATTAAGCTCCAAACCGCATCATTTATTCCGAAATGCTATTCGCCTGACAAGAAGGTTCCTTTCAGTCAATCGTTTTGATGACGAATCCATTTCGGTTGAATTTAGCACTGGAGGCACCGCTACCTTCAACACTGTTTTCTTGAGGGATTCATGTACTTCTCCTGCATCAGTCGATACTTCTTCCAAGCAAAAGCTTTTCACAACCGCATCAATTGCCTCCAATTTGAAAATATGTGAAGTACCACACTCAAGAAGGGACCCAGAAACTGGAGAGCATCATCTTGATATTGCCTGGAAAAACGTGGACGGAACTATACATAAATCAACGTATCGAGAAAGTTTTTTGAAAAACCATTTTAGCAGCTCGGTGATTCATCAAAATTCGGTTCTCAAGAGAAAGACTTGGAATCACGAAATCATCCTGAAAAATTTAGGTGGGATGTCATCAGATTATGAAGGTTTCTTTTTGGATGACAATAAGGGATTTAACAAAACCCTTGACAATTTGAATCTGTTTGGTTTAAGCTTTGTTGATAACATTCCAGACCCTAGGAATAACACTAATACCCAGCACTTAACATCTGAAAATGACACTCAATGGCCCGTTTCTCATTTGGCATCTAGATTTGGCTATATTAAGAAAACATTCTACGGAAATTTGTTCGACGTGAAAAATGAAAAAGAGGCAAAGAATATTGCTAACACGGCAACGTTCTTACCATTACATATGGACTTACTTTATTATGAGTCTCCACCTGGCTTACAACTATTGCATTTTATCCAAAACTCTACTGAAGGGGGTGAAAACGTCTTCAGTGATAGTTTTTTCGCAGCAGAGTTCATTAGGAACAATGATCCTAGTGCATACGAGGCACTCAAGAAAATACCGGTAACTTATCATTATAATAATAACAACGAGTATTATTATTATTCAAGACCTGTTATAGTCGAGGACCCTTCTGATGTTGATAAATCTACAGGAAAGAACAGAATTAAGGAAGTAAATTATTCTCCTCCTTTCCAGGGCCCTTTTCAATCCTCAACTTTTAACAAGCTGGATCAGTCTCTTTGGAAAGACTTTTTGAGAGGATTTCAACTGTTCGAGGAGCTTGTTAATGACCCCAAAAATCAATACGAGGTGAAAATGAAGGAAGGGTCATGTGTGATCTTCGATAATAGAAGAGTTCTCCACTCTCGTTTGGCTTTCTCCGATGACAACGGGGGTGACAGGTGGATAATGGGAAGTTACGTAGATGGTGATAGTTTCAGATCTAAATTGAGATTGAGACATAATCTTCATCTCAACCCTTAACTCGACTCGTAGTTTTATTTATTTGAAAAAATTAGCCTTCTAATATTAAATATAATTTTATTTTTACTTTACAATTAAATTAGATAAACTAAAATACTAAAATGACTAAATTATACAAAAAAGTTGGGACACGAGGTCGTTAGTTAAAAACCATTCAATTTTTCGCTTCCTTAAAAGGTTCTTTTTTTTACGTTTTTATTTTATTGTTTTCTTTTTTTTGATCGTCAAACCTTAATAACCATATGAACCATATGAGCTTACTTGAGGTTGAGGAGGGACTCTGGATGGTCTTGAATTATCTTTCACATAACTCTTGAAAGTTTGCTTGAAACCATTACAAAGACGAAGCATATTAGGATATGAAAATCCTTTTAATCTATAACCGTCACGCTCTGTCTTAACATGCCATGTGACGATTGGTGTATTGACATTAACTTTAAACAAAAGCAAAAACCACCCAGGAGCTTTATGGTCATAACAGAACACATAGGCACTGTTCTTTGGATTAGCTCTGGTATATGATTCTAACCATTCATTAACCTCAGATAAAGTCCCTTCACGGAACTTAGGATGACGACACATTTCATTGACGTGTTTAGCAATGGCTTGTACATGTTGGAAAATCAATTGATCCAAATCGGCATAAACTTGACGCTCAACGGTATATTTCTTACCCTCATTACCTGATGATTCATGAATACTCAAATGTTGGAACAAATTGTTTGCAACCTTCCAGGTTACAGTTAAATATTCAGGTCCCTTAGAAGAAGGACGAAGAACACAATCACCAACAGCTTGTGGTGCCAAAAATTCTTCTGCTTGCTTGTGGTTGAAATTGCGGAACAATGGATGTTGAATGTTTCTAGTTTTGGCAAGTTTGGCACGCTCTTTGGCAAGCTCTCTTTGTCTGTCAGCCTCTTCAGTCTCGAAGTCCCATTTCAATGGGTCTTTGCGGAATTTAGGAGCAGAGGCTCTCTTGATATCGTTTTCTAACAAACTGAACACTGCAGAAAATGCATCGTAGAATACATCCACAACAACAGCCTGTACAACTTGTCCTTGCATGTAGTCAGCATTACGAGGAATATAGTTTTCTTCCACAACACCAGAAACCAAAGATGAAGTAGTAACTCTCAAGTACCTGATCTTAGCATCGTGATCACGGAAGTTCTTACCAACCTTGTTAACAGTGACAGGAGCAATGGTTCCTCTACCGAAGGTTTCTGGAGTTTCACCAGTTAACATTTGGAAAACTTCAGCACTTTCCAAAATATGGAAAGATCTTCTTAGTTCTTCAAAATTGTTGACAAGTTCTTCTTTAATACTTTGCAAGGTAGCATATTTCTTCTTACCAAACTTGGTTTCAAGCTCCTTACCATAGGCAGTTAAGTTCAAATCGTCAACTTTATTGACTCCTTCTTGAATTAACTGATATATAATACCACCTTGTTCCTCAATATGAGCCATATCTTCTTCATCAAAATCAAGGGCATCTGCAGCCATTTTTCTGGCCAAATCATAGTCTTCTGGATGAATTCTGGTGGCGTCTAAGATTTCAATGCTGCCATCTCTTAACGATAAGCTTTCATCGTATGGAATATTCAAAAATGATGAACAGTTTATGAAGATGTTAGCGGTTGAAAGCTCACTTTCAATAAGATCACTTCTGTTAGCCAAAGTACCTAATTTGGAATTTATATTTCTCAAAAGACCAGATGCCTTACGTGGACCTAAACCAGCAACGTATTGTAATAATTGTGCAATATAAGGATCACGAAGGGCTTCATTTATCTCAACACCTACCATGTTAACTATATCGACAAAAACGGATTCTATAGCATCTTTGATCAAATCAGTAGGAAGTAATTTTTGATGTTCATAGAAGGACAAAGATAATATATCATCACTCAAAGAAATATACTCTAGTAAGGGACTTTGAACGTATCTAGCCAAACCAATACAATATTTGACCAAAGGTGGCTTATCAGAAAGTTCGATAGTTGCTCTTTCAGAGTTCTGGAATAATCTTGCAGTCTCATCTTGACCCCAGACTACCGGAATTAATACGTTTGCAACAGATGCATCAGGTAACTCTTCAGTATTAACAGTGATATTATTTCTTGATACGAATGAAGTCACGATATCGAACAATTTCTTAGCCGTAGCATTAAGACCTGAAACAACAATAACATCAGGTTTATAACTACGAAGATTTTTATCGTAGAATTCTTTGAGTTGACCCATGAAGCTTTCTTCACTTTCACGATCTCTGATAGGATTACAGTCTGATTTGAATAATTCATCAATCTTACCATTCTCTCTGAGAAAAGCACCAACAACAGCATTGTCATAATCACCTTTACCTATAGATAAGGCGAGAACATTAGGCTTAGTACCTTTATCGTAACCAATAGGGGTGAAGGCAGCTTGATTAACTCTAGCATTAAAGCCCTTACGGACTTCATTTGCCACGAGTCTTTCACATTCACGACGTAATGCTTCCTTGGTATTTAAAGCAACCATACTGGTTAATCTTTTGAATGCCATACTTAAAGCAAGCTCTCTTTCTTTGTTCCATTTTTCTGAAATATCTGAGGAACCATCAGATTTCAAACAGTTGAATATAGATTGATACCAATTATCATATGCCTTAGTTTCCACTTTAATCACAATTAATCCTAATGACTCGGCTTCAAGCATTCTTAACAAGAAATCTGGCAGGCGTACTAAGTCTGCTGGTGAACGATCTATGGCGTACTTAATATCAGCATACGGACTATGATTTTCAATTGAGCTTCTACCCTTTTCTGTTAAAGCAACACTGAAAGAGACATAGTTATTATATGTTTGTCTAACTTCATGTCTGATTCTTGGATTGTGAAAAATTTCTTCGGCGAAGGTCTTTCTCACTGCATTTAATGCATTCTTTGGATCCTTGAATAGTATTTCATCATCTTCAATGAACTTTTCAATCAAATCTTCGGGGGATTCAAGAGGATCATCAGTAGCGTGAATTCTATATGGAACTTCGAAATTTTTGGAACTTTGATCTTGGACATTTTCACCAAACTCTTTAGCGGAAATACCGTAAGACTTGACAACATCATATAAAATGTTTTCTTTGATTCTTTCGTAAATAGCATACCTATAATGTTTTTTGGTCGAAGGCTTATTTTCAGACTCTTCCTCCTCTTGTTCATTAGTATTATTTGCTAATTGTCTAATTTGAGTGGAATAATTGAAGTTCAAATAATCATGTAAGTCTTGAATAGCAACCATTGTATCCAAGTACTTTACATCTCTCACCAAATCATCATCTAAATTCAATTGTTCAATCAATTTTTCTGTATTTAATCTCTTTTCGTAAAGTGAATGATACTCGATATCTAAATGAACAATACGCCATAAATCATCTTCAAATAACAACTTATGAACAATGTTGCTTGTAGATCCATCTTCATTTTCAATTTCTTCCGAATGCAAGAGAAAATCACGACGATGAGCCCAAATGAAAGGAACTTCGTAGGAATCTTTGGATATGAATTCAACCACCTTTGCCACAGCTTGTTTGAAAGGTTGTTCTAATAAACCAGAAAAAGTGGTTTTTTTCTCTTTGAAAAGAATGTTACTAATCCATTCTTGCTCTCTAACCAATTCTTCACCTTCCAACTCAATATAATTAAGATTGGCACGATATTTTTGGAATCTTTCTGGAATATCAATGATACGAATTAAGTTATCTTCTTCAGTTAACATACGTTCTTTCAACTCTGAGTATTCAAAAACTTCATCCAAAGCAGTAGGTTCTAATTCACCATTTCCTTCGTCTTCAATTTCTTGAGCTTCTAAAGCCCATTCGTATTCGGCACCGTTACCAAAGACTTCGAATAATTGTTGTAAACTTTCTCTGTCGACGGTAGATAATTTAGAAGTATCTAATCTGGGACCGGTTTTCTTAGCTCTTTCACGACGTTGAATTTCCTTATGTTGACGGCCCTCATTATCATCCGAAAATTCGTCATCTTCAATAAAATCTTCGAATTCATCCAAAATATTACGACCTTCGTCACCGCGTGAAGCTTCTTCAACCTCACCTTCAGCCTCATCATTATCTTCATCCGAAAATATATCAGTTAAGCCCTCTCTTCCTCTCGCTCTTGATTCACCGGCTGCCTCAACATCCCCTTCATCATCTTCGACATGGGCTCGTTTAAGACGTTTAAATTTACCAGTAGATTTATTAGCCAGAGCAGGTTTTGCACCAGAGTTTTCAAGTAACAATTCTAAATCATCTTCGTCTAATGCATCATCTTCGGCATCTTTAGATCGTTCTCTATCTCTCTTTCTCTTCTTATGCTTTCTCTTTTTTCTCTGACCACTTACATCATCTTCATCATCATCGACAATGAAACCTTCACGAACTTTTTGTATGGCTTCTTCATCGTTATCGTCATCTTCTTCTTCTGAGGAATCATCCATTACATCATCACCATCTTCTTCGGAGGGATTTGGAGAAGCATCATCTCTGATTTCTCTTTCTTCTTCTTCTTTAACCATGACGTGTGAAATTTTTTATAGTATTGAAAAATGAAAAATAAGGAGGGAAATGAAGCAAGAACACAAAGTGTTTACTCAAAAAAAGAAAAATAAGGGGAGAAAAGAAAAGTAATCAATTCACACCGAGCACTTGGGTAAAACACTCGGATTGGAATTATATAAGAAGTGAAATATCAATAAAAAAAATTAATTTTGGAAGTCAAAACTAACGAAGCATTGGTTAATCAGTAGGTGAAAGAACTGATATCTACTGTCAGTTGGTTAGATTTTTTCGAAAAAAAAAAAAAAAATGAGAAAATACTGCGGCGGGTAACTTCAGGATGATTACACCCATACACCATCAATTTTTCAAGTCGTAGATATACAAACTAAAATACACTATATCACAGATTATTTATATATATACACGAATGGTTGGAAATGCTTGCTGAGAACACGGGTTAGGGGTTATTTGCCACCGTATTGCCTGTCGAGTTTGGTGTTGAACAGTTTGTTCCTCTCATTGATGTAGTTCGAGACTTCATGTTTAGCTTCGTCAACTTTGCGTTTCTTGGTTCGTCTTTCATTAGTCTCCTTAAGGCTATGGACGAGTTTCTCTTTATCAGATGACTTGACTTGATGGTTGAAGTCGACTATTGAATTCAAGTCTTGATCTTCTGTTATGTTGTACTTTTTCTTTAAGGCGAGTTTCTTTTGTTGATAGTCTTCTTTATTAACATCGAGCTTCAGTATCTCTTTGTTGTAAGTTTGAGCTGCCAATTGGTTCCAGTTGTCAAAACCGCTATCACCCCGCCTGGGCTTATTGCTGGCATATTTATCCCATTCTTCGATTGTGTAGTCCAAATTACTTTGGCGTTCATGATCAGTACCCTTTTCACGGTCTGTCAATTGGTCGTGTTCTCTCTCGGCATTTTCTTTCAACTTCTCAATCTGTCTTCTATTTATAGAGCGTAGTTTTTGCTCCTTATAGTCATCAAATAGATCTTTTCTATTGTTTCGTTCACTTTCTGCCTTTCTCGCTTTGAGTTTGTTCAATCTAGATAATCGATCCGATACTTTAGGCTGGCTAGAAGGGCTACTCTTATCCCCGTCTTTGGCGTCTTTACCACTCATTTGCACTTGACACCCTCACAATTCTATGCACTATTCTATTCCAGGAAAGGGAGTATGGGGCCAGGATTGCCCAAGTCTATATCTTATCGACTGAAAAAAAATGGAATTTGAGAAGAGCATAAAAAAAAAAAAAATAAAAAAAAAAAAAAAAGCGGAATGCGACCCTCGCATTCCTCACTCCATTTGTTTCTGTGGGGTTGATCTTAAGGGATTGTTCCTATTAATCATATAAATGTTGGAACTTAAGGATCAATTCGTAGTGCTTAAAACCATGACTACTAGTATTTTAATCTGAGAGTCTGTATTTGGTAGACGAACAAGAAAAAAAAAAGAGGTGTTTGATGGTTATGTACTTCATTCAAGATAGCGAATCACCGACTTGACTTCGGATGCCCAGGAAAAGCATTCCTCAACAATTGATTAGTTCAAAGGCCGTCTCATTCATAATTGATGAGCCGTTTACATAGCCCAAAGCAGCCGTGGCAACGTTTGGTCCGATGTGCGGCCTTCTTTGCCTGTAACCATACAAGAGAAATAAAAGCACGCAAATGATTCCTCTTCTGTATAACAATAAGGGGTATCTCTAATCTACAAGTAATACGAGATTCTAATATTAATCTGATCTTCTCTTTAATTTCTCTTACTTGCAATTAACCTTTATTGTGGAAGCTTTATTGTGGTATTGTTTTTATAAATAGTACGTTTTTTCTTTTTTTTTTTGCTCTCCAATTTCTTCGTTCCTTATATAGAATCAGGTGTTTTCCGTTTATTCCATAATTTTCATATCATTCCTTACTATAGTTCTTTTCAATTCTTTCAATCGCCAGTTTCAATAATAGGATTTACACGCAAATCATGACTACAGAAGTAAAACCTTTCAAGTTATACAATGATGGTAGGGAGGAAAGACTTCTTGAATTCGTTTTCTCTCGTCCTGAAGAAGAATTAGCAGAAATAAGAGGCAAACCACACAGGGTCTTAGACTTGATCGACACTTTTTCCCGTGAAAAAGAGTTTCTCATGAATGTGGGTGGTCATAAGGGCAAATACATAAGTGATTTAATTAGAAAGAGAAAGCCCAAGATTCTGATTGAAATGGGGGGATACATTGGCTATTCAGCCATATTGTTTGGTAGTCTTATGGTGGAAGACCACACCGCAAAATACTATAGCCTTGAGTTGGATGATGATTTTGCCGAGATTGCTAGAAAACTCATTGACTTGGCTGGATTGAGTCATAAGGTGGAAGTTATTGTTGGTAAAGCAGCAAAAGCATTGCTCCGTCTTGAATCCCGATTATCAAAGGAAACCAAGTGTTATGTTTCGGCTGATTTTGTATTCATTGATCATTGGTGGACTTATTTTGTTCCTGATTTACGGGTCTTGGAATCGTTGAATTTGGTTGCTCCTGAGACCATCATTGTGGCTGATAACATTTGGAAACCAGAACCAGGGGCCCCTGACTACGTTCGCTATGTTCAAGGTACACCCCAAGAGAAACGAATCCACAACGAAACTGTAGAGAATATAAATGGAAAAGATTTCTTGGGTAGATGGAACTTATTATATGATTCCCAAACTGTTCCAATTGAACCAACCCAGGATGCAATTGAAGTCACAAGGTGTATCGAATATTTAACTGGTTAACTCAATTGAAAAACTCAAAATTCACCAATTACCTCAGTTAATCCAACTGATATATATGTATATATATTTATGTATCTGTATATGTATCTGTTTAAAAAGTACCTCTTTACTTTCAATGTCAATAACTTTTAGAAAGAACGCAGCCATTTTTTGATCTGCATACAAATCGAAAAAGGCCAAAACAAACAAAAAAGCCAGAAAAAAAAAATAGTAAAATCTTTCCTGGAGACAAAATATAGTCAGATATGATATGATCTAACTTCCAATTGAATTTCCTAGCCACTTCATAACATAATAACCCTAGATACATGACAGACCTAACTCCATTATTCAAAAAGTACGTTGATATCGTACAATCTGAAATAGGCCTGTCGACACAAGATGATTTTGAACGTAAGACAACACGTCAGAGACAGAAACAAATCGTTGAAAAATATACGGTGCCGGATACATTCATAAAGGAATCAAGAGATCTATATAATCACCTAGTGAATTTAAATCAATTCATTCAGAATATCAGGTCCTCTTACTTATCCACCAATGATGAGTTTCTACACAGTGCCAGATCAAGTACAAGCTTGACTCTTAATGATAAGAATAAAATAGATGAAGATTTTAAATTCAAAACGCATGAGCTATATGAAAAATTGAAACTCTTACAGACATATGAGAAAAAGCGACAAGCTCTGGCTGATACAAAAAAGCCAAAAGGATTGTTCAGTGGAATTTTTGGGGGTCCTGAATATGATGATGAGGAGCTTTTCGAGGCAACGATAAGTGCCCATAGAACACTGATTTTAAGACTATTGAATGATGTTGCTAACTCTGTTAATAAACACTTCGAATTAATGCAACGTAAGCGGTATGAAAGGGAAAAGCAATTAAGTCTTCTTAACTTTCAAAACCTTGAGGATGATCTAGATTTAAATTTCAATGAAGATGATTCTGGATTAAATAATAACCGCTCTCTCGATATAATCGAGCTCGAAGAACAAGATAATTCAAGTTCGAGCCCCCAAATTCAAGAGTTGACTCAAGAGCAGGTTCAGGAACTTGACTCTGAAAATCAAGAATTTTTGGCTTTGAAAACAAATCAACTCAAGCAAGTTGAAATGTTACATAACTCCATGATAGATATTGTTAGTCTACAGGCAGAGCTTACATATCAATTGGATACTCAAGCCGATCAGATATCGAATCTACTAGATAACCAATCCCAGGTCGAAGTAGACTTGCAAATGGGTAATCAAAATTTGAACAAGGCCACAAGTAGAAATAAAAAGGGAGCTAACATAATCATCATGACTTGTATAATATTAGGGTTCTTAATTCTCTTTGTGGATTACATTTCTTTTTAATTGCAAATTTGAATAGTCTTTGCATCTATATACATTTAGGAGAAAAAAAAAATCTATATACTTACTACAATACCGGCACCGACTGTAGTACCTTCTCTTCTGATGACTACTCTTCCTAATAATTCACTTTCTTCAAAAGTACTTAAAGGTAAAAGTTTATCTCCCTGTATTTCAATTTCAACTAAAGCAGTCTGTTTTGAAACCAAATGCATCTTCTTCTTCTTTTTCTTTTCATTGTCTATTTCTATGATCTTTGATATTCTTGCAGGGACATAAGAGTTATTTCTGAATAATACGAAAGGAGTCCCGACCAACAAAGGTTTATTCATATTAAATAGACGTATCTTAGCGGTAAATTTGTTAACTGATTTAATCAGAGATCCAACCTTCAGGATTAAATCACCGATACTTATATCATCAGTTGATTTATTTGATAGTTGGCCAGTCTTAAAAGAAAGTACGGCAGTCTCACCTCTAACCCCAACATCAACAGAAGTCCCTCTAATCTTCACACTAGTAACCTGTAAATATTCGGAAGGGGGAGAAACCTCAACTGTCTCTCCTGGTTGTATGCAACCAGATAATACTCTACCCTTTACAGCAAATTCAGAGCTGGATACATCAAATACGTCATTCACTGCAAATGTAAAATGATCACCAGCTGCAGTTGATGCCAAGTCAAGGGATCCACTTTTGCGAGGAAGCTCAACTGATTCTAAGTAATCCACTAAAGTGGGACCTTTATACCAATCCAAGCCTTTTACCGATGAGTCACGTTTGACAACATTGTTACCTGTTAGACCTGACATTGGGATGAAAGAAATATTTTCCTTTGTGAAACCTACTTCAGATGTAAGAAATGATTCTAGTTGGGTCTGAATTTCGAAAAATCTCAGTTCTGACCAGTCTTCCTTATCTAACTTATTGACCACAACACATATTTTCTCAATTCCTAAATTTTTACACAATAGAGTATGTTCCTTGGTTTGTCCGTCCATTGTGAAACCAGCTTCAAACTCCCCATTTATAGAGTCTACTATTAACAAGGCAATCTCAGCTTGAGTCACACCACCAATCATTTGTGGAACAAAATCTTTATGACCAGGTGCATCAATAGCTGTGAACATGGTGCTCTTCGTTTCGAATTCAGTAGCACATATATCCACTGTAACACCACGAGATCTTTCTTCAGTCGTTTGATCCATGACCCATGCTAATGCGAATGAACCCTTTCCGGATTTTTCTGCTTCTCTCATTAACTTATTAACAGTTTTGGCATCAACGACACCCAAATCATATAAAAGTCTCCCCATCAAGGTCGATTTACCTGCGTCAACATGACCAATGACCACAAATGATTTATGCGGTTTAGTATACGCCTTGTTGGTAGATAATTCATGAGCGAGATCAATCTTTTTGAAAGGTTTGGTTGGCTTTGGAGGGACTTTATCCTTTGAATGTGCATCTTTAGTTGAGGAATCAGTTATCTTCAAATCGTTCATTTCTTCTTCAAAAGCATTCTTCTGAGCATTGAGGATCTTGTCATCTGGACTAGGTTTATCAAAATTACTCTTTATTTTTTTAACTGACTCTACATTAATTTCAAGGTTAGTAAGTGGGGAAAAGATTGAGCCAGCTTTTCTTTTTCTTTTATTCCGATTTTCAGGTAAATGGCTCTCTGGGACCATTTCTCGATCATTATTATTGAATAAGAATATAGAAACAGGGTTTTGGGGGAATCCTAAAACATTTTTTTCATCAAGATTTATTTCGTACACAAGCTCAGGGCCAGCCTGCTTTATTGATTGTTCACTGGTTTTTGATTTCGTATCAGAGCTTAGTTGCTCATCAGCATCCGTCTTGCTTGATGAGCTGGAAGATTGTGCTTTACGTAGATTCGATAATGTACGGAGACCCGATCTCTTCTGAAGCGGGACTTTGGATGTGGGTTCAGTATTCGTAGGTTTACCACGAAGATTTTCTAAAATTCCCAAAGATCTATTTTCCTGGGAATTCGGTCCTGAGGTTGACGATTGCCTCAGGGCAGCTCTGGCCCTTATCAAAGAAGAGAGCTTTGACAGATCCCCACTTTTGGTGTTTTGTGACATAGGTGACTTATGTTCCTCGGATGTTGTTTGCTTTGCCTTTACCCTTTCCTGAGCTAGCTTCTGCAATTTTGAAAGAGGCTTCGATTCTTTCAAATCTGCTAGAAATTGAGAAAACTATTAGGATACTAGAACTCTTGTTAACAAAGAAAACAAAACTAATTTCATGAAATTCATAATTTAAGACCTTAAATATCGTTACAAGAAGATTCAGTAGACCTCCGGATAACAATACTAAAATGCAGAATTATAACGGAATAAAAAAAATGAGATCACTTATACAAAAATAACATACCTTTCTTCTTTGGAAATTTAGATTTTAATTCCTGTATTGCTTCTTCTATACTATAATAATTGAAATAAAGAGATTCCTTTAAAGCAAGCTCATCTATGGAATCATTGTAGGAGGCAATTGACAGCTTCAAATTAGGTAAGGATTCGTAGAGCTTGTCATATTCTTCGTCATTCAAGCCATCTTCATTGAATTCTTCTTCGCCAGAGATGCTATCATAATCAGCTAAATCATCATCATCAAATGCTCCCATTTTCAGAAATACCACTTTAGTTTATTGAAATCTTTCAGGGGCAATATAGAAATGTTCGAAATATTTTAATTCTTTTGGGTTCTTTAACTTAAAAATCGGATTGGAAAAAATTGTTAAGATCTTCCATCAAATTTTTTGTACCTACACTGAAGGCAAATAGTAACTACAATCCTGTATGTTATCTTCCTGAAGAAAGCAAAAAAAAGGTAAAAAATAATGACACCCGCGAGGTTCGAACTCGCGCCTCCGAAGAGACCAGGAATGTATGGTAAGGTGACCTTACCCTGGCGCCTTAGACCACTCGGCCAGAGTGCCATTTCGTGGCAAATAATGGAATTAGCACATTCTAGTTGTGGAATCTAAAATTAAAATTATCTAAGGCTTTTCATTGTGTCAGCGCCCCAGCACTGTCCTTAGTGGAACGTGACGCCCGTACACCATCGACTCCATTAGGGTGACTTTGAGAAACGCCGTTAGACAAGATCAAACCGTTGAGAGACTTCACAGTGCAAATACAACATCGATTAACGAATACAACATCACCTAGGGATCTTTGTTGTCAGCGCCCCAGCGCTGTCCTTGGTGATGAGCGTGATTCCCGTACACCATCGACGCCGTTAGGCTTCAGAGGGTGATTGTGAGACACGTAGTCAGACAAGATCAAATCGATAATAAACTTTGTATTTAACACAAGTATAACATCGACTTGCCAACATCATATCGTCTAAAGACTTTAGGCCTATTCTCGTCTAACATATATATAAATGTGAACACGTCCAACCAAAATATAACTGGGTGAAAGAAATACTTTCTTTCTCTCGGTGTGGACCATACGTGGTTGGACACCCAGTTGAAGCATTTATAAAAAAGGTGAAATAGATCTCCCCTAGCGGTTTTCATATATATTAATCCTTTTATATCTATATATATTAAGTACTGGCTTTTAGCAAACTAGTTTAACCTCACGACCTATTAGTATATTGTTTTATCCATTTCACTTAAGGCAATACATTAAGTTAAAGATTGAACGAAGAGATAGATTAATCCATCAACCACCACCAGCATTGATATTAAGTATGTGAACCACATTTAGTGTTAATGCCCTAAAAAGGGAAGTGAGATTGCCTAATGGGATCTGTATTATACCAATATATCTATAGTACAGAAAGGTAACGCTTGACTACCCAATAAAGGGAGTTTAAAATAGATCCTAGCTAGATAGCAGATCATCCTATCTACTCTAAGACTACTACCCGGGATTCACCCACACCCCGATAGGTTTAAGTTTAAAATAGATCCTTAGCTAGATAGCAGTTCATCCTACCTACTCTAAGACTACTACCCGGGATTCACCCACACACCGATAGGTTTAAGTTTAAAATAGATCCTTAGCTAGATAGCAGTTCATCCTATCTAATCTAAGACTAATACCAGGGATTCATCCACACCCGGATAAAATGGACGTGACAGAGCTAGATCTGTATGATTACAATATCTTCATAGTACGGTCAGCCAACGTTTGCGAATCCAATATTGAGAGTTTAGACCTCTTTGGTAGTTAGTAGTTCTGGTGTACGGGTATTTTCTACATCATCAATATTGTTTGGTGACACAAACCTTCTGGTATAACATATAACAGGGCGTGTGGCGTAGTTGGTAGCGCGTTCGCTTAGCATGCGAAAGGTCTCCGGTTCGACTCCGGACTCGTCCATTCTTTTTTTGTCTGGCACTATGTACTCTTTCATGAGTTGAATTATCACCATCGGGAGTATATGTTGAAAAATACAACATTTTCATTTTTTTTTTTACAGGGCTAGTCAGGTTTGGTTGATAAGAGTTCCGTTTTAGATAAACTTTCTACTATGACACAACGTTTATTAATGTATGTTCTCAAGGAAAGAGATACCAGATTAAATCTAAAATGCACAATCTAATATAAGTTATATAAGTCAGCCTTTAAAATATCGGTAATAGTTTTACCGGCAGCTACAACTTCTTCATCGAAATATCTTCTACCGGATAATTGCAAACCAATTGGGGCGCCCACGAAATCTTCAGGCTTATAGTTATCCAATTCTAATTTTTCAAGGTCACTTCTAAATTCGTAAGTGTTATGAGAATCATCCCATTTATCCACTTTAGGATCTTGGAACAAACCAGTTTGGAAAACCAAGGTTGGTAAGTCCAAAAGGTTGAAAAGAGCGGTATATGACCAGTTATAAACTTCTTCTGGTTTAGGAGCCACATTATTGTAAGTAGGACTTAAGATGAAATCAATATTATTATTGATCAAGTAGTCCGAATATTCTTGTTTTAAAGAATCTCTGATATAATTTAATTCACGATTTTTGGTAACAGAAATTGTTGAAGTACCTTCACCAAAGTTTAAACTCCATTTGGTTAATTTTGTTAAAGGTTCACCAGATGCAACTAAAGCTTCTTTTTGACCTTCATTGGAATCACAAGTGTACATTTTATTAATGGTTTCATAAGCCAATTTGGTTTTAATTGGTTTGAATTCAACCACTTTAACACCTGCTTTGGTCAATTTTGCGACAACCTCTTTCAAGCCTCTTTGAATTGGAGGAGTTGGTTTGACCAAGCCATCATCATACATGACACCAATGGTTAATGATTCTGGTTTTGGAGAAGTCACTTTTCTCCAAGGGATTGGTAAAACGTTACAATCATAGTCCCAAGGTTTACCTTGGTTAATATAAATATCCATCCAGTATTCAATATCATCGACCGATCTCGTCATGGGACCTTGAACAGCAGGAACACTCTCTTGACCTTTCATACCCGAAACGGCACCACCAAGAGAAACTCTTTTAGAAGTGGGTCTTAAACCAATACACCCTGAATAAGCAGAAGGAGCACGAATTGAACCCCCGATATCACTACCAATACCAACAACTGATCCACCAAATCCAACAATGGAACCTTCACCGGAAGAAGACCCACCAGGAGATAAACCTAAATTGTGAGGATTTCTGGCAGCACCCACAACATTATTATTTGAACATAAATGCATCAAGGTTTGAGGTTCGTTGGTTCTGATATAGAACACAGCACCCAATTTTTCCAATATTGTGGTGGTAACCCCATGTTCAGAAGTTACATTATCAATCTTACTGGCATAACCAGCATGGGTGATTTTATCTTTATAAGAAATATGTTCTTTCAAAGAAATGGGCAAACCATGTAAAGGACCAATGGGTTTCCCTTCTTTTTGCAAATAGTCATCCAAAAATTTGGCTCTTTCTAAACCTTCATCAACAAATAATTCCATGGCCCCATTGGTGAATTGATGAGCAATGGTGGCACGTTTAGCAAATGCCTTGAAAACTTGGACTGAAGTCAATTCCCCCTTAGCAAGTTTTGGTAATAATTCGACACCTGGAGTGTCCGTGATTTTGAATTCTTCCTCAGTTAAGAGTTTTGATTCATATAAATACTTCAAAGGATTGAATTGTTGAGCTACCAAATTTTCAACAGTATCGGGTAATTCAACCTTGTATTCAGGTAAGATTGCATCCTGCAATTTTTGTCTATACTTTTCAATCTTGGGAAGATACTGAGCGTATTTTTCAGGGTCTTCGTAATCATCAAGTTTATCCTTGGTTAAAAATTGAGTATATGAGACAGACATGGCGAAGAAAAAAATGAAACAGCTGTGGATCACAATTGAAATCCGGGGGAGGGGTAAACAAAAATTGAAAAAACGTCAAATAAAAGTATAAATAAACAGAAGAAGAAGTAGTAACTAGTAAATTTCAAACTAAATGAATACTCTTGCTTGTATTTATACTCGCCTATTGTCGGATCTCGATGATATTACCGACACTGATAAGATATACAATAATAATTTTAAACTTCCGCCCCTCATGCCCTAGTGATTTTTTGGATTTCGGGCACGCGCTAATAAATCAGTTTCCCATTATAATTTTGCTGCATTTTCCACCATCCAAAAACGGCAGTCGCTTACAAAAATGTGTGAAGCCGCTTTTCCCCCCCTCAGGTTTTTGGTATTGGCACGTAGGACCTGCCAATCCCTCCATACAAATCTCCTCTTTCAGAGTTAAAAAGCCGTACACCATTTGTCTTAATTTTGTTTTTTTGGCGGGGGGAGGGAGGATAATGCGACCGCTGCTTATCGAGAGCTTATCGGAAGGAGCTTCCCAAATTGGAAGAAAAGAGGAATTTTGCCGCCATTACTTCAAAGCTCACGGGATTTTTGTACAATCGATTCGATAACTGCTACTGATTTGTCGAACGAAAAAAAAAAAAAAAAAAAAAAAGGAAGGAGGAGCTGGTTACGATTAAGGAAATAGACATATGAATGGTGTTTGTTGATTGATGTCGATTGCACCTATTGGATACCGGCTCGTATTACCTATGGGGATCCTAATTTTCCATTATCCATTTTCAGCCACAATTGAAATTAGAAAATCCTTGATTACAAAGGACTGTACTTTAATTTTGACAGCACGGGAATCTAGTCCCATTCACTTCTCGGTGTTAGGACCTGTGTCCGCAACTGGCTTTGTTTTGTTTTGTTGGTTAATGCAGCTTATTAATTATTAGCTATTTAAATAATGATAGAGGGGAGTCGGGATGAATTGATTGCGAAAACATCAAAACATGAATTGGAGATCTTCAATACGCACATTTGCAACAATACATCATGAGATAGTGTGTAGGAAAAAAGATGAAAAATTCTATTAAAGACTTATTTAGTTAGACAAGTTATTAAGGCATGTGTCTTAGAAGTGATAATAAACATCGGTGAAAACAAGAGTACAAAAAAAAAAAAAAAAAAAAAAAAAAAAAAAAAAAAAAAAAAAAAAAAAAAAAAAAAAAAAAAAAATAGAAAAAAAAAGCAAATAGTACAGAAACAAGCAGGAATATGCTGAATTGAAAAGAAAACGGATGAAATGCAATAGTTAAAAATCAGCAGTAGGAGTAAATGACAGTAAAGCAAACGGACTAATGAGAAAAAAGAAGAAAAAAAAGGAAAAAGGAAAAAGGAAACAGGTAAGAAAACACCATGCATGAGAGAAATGAAATTATGACAGTAAGAAAGAAAAAAGCAAAAATGAATAAGAATAAAATCAACTTATTCATTACCTACCCAAATGTCACCATAATAAGCAAACAAATCGGTTGAGTGTTTATCAAATTCAATGAATTGACCAACTTGAGTATTATCGGTACCTGCGGCCGTAGTACCACCAATGGAAGAATAACCACACCAAAGATAAGAGTTACAATAACCTTTATCCATTCTCCAACCTTGTTTTGGCTCTTCAATCACATTTTCACATAAAGTTTCTAATTTATTCTTGAATGGAGGAATGATGGCATGCTTCAAAGTTAAAGGATTAGTATAAAATGTTTTCATTTCTTCCTTGGACTTTAAGAATTTATAACGTTGATGTTGATCGTATTCTTTTTGATAATCAACTCGATCATTTTGACCACAGAATTTAAAACCAGAATTAAACCAAACGAGTGATTTACTATCTTCGCCATTAATATGACCAGGGTGAGAACCACAAACTTCACGACTTAATTTGGGTTTACCATCTGATTTGAGTCTTTCTTCTTGAGGAGTTTCTTCACCAATAGAAGCGGCAAAATATTTATTGAATGTGTAACCTTCATCACCATTGGTGGCAAATGCAAGCCAAAAAATTTCTTTATCACCATAAACACGAGTATTAACTGGTTTGAAAAAATTAAGTTGAATCATCATAAGAATGGATGTGAAATGTAAATTACGATCAACTACCACCAAACCACTTTCCATAAAATGACCCATTCCATCGAAAAATTCCAATTTCAAAGTATGTTTGGTGATAATGGGGATATCGAACATAACTGAATCAATGATGGAAGGAGTTAATTTGGTGAATAATTTCACATCAGATTTAGGTCTAAATTCAGGAGCAGTACGATCTTTATAGAAATAAGCACCCCTTGATTTATAACCATTCAAATTAAAGAAAAATTGGGGTGATTGGACAGGTACGGTATCAGCATCAAGTAAAATATATTCTTCAAATGAATTAAACATGGAAGCAAGAAATTTATTGGCAAATTTTTGGAATTTTCTCTTATAATCATCATGAATAACATTATGAGCATTAACAAACCAAATTTCTTGTTTAGGTAAACCATTATCATTTTCATCCAAATAATTATCGGGGAAAAATTGATGAACTTTTTTAAATGATTCGGGTAATGCTGAAAATTGATCACGAGCAGCATGAACAAGTTTCAGTTTAGTTTCTTTCAGTAATCCGTCATAATAAACAATTTGAATGGGGAAATGATTATTTAAAGCCCGGAGTAAATGAATTAATCTAACTGCATCATCAACATGATCATTACCAATGGAAAGAACAATCCCTTTGGCGTTAAGAGAATTTTTAAATTGATTTAAGAAACAAGCTTGATTATTGGTGAATTTGGAATTTGGTCTCTTCAGTCTACCTCTACCATTATGAGCATTTTGATTAGTTGGTTCAAAAGGTTCTGGATGATTAATATAATTAGACATCACTGGAGGACTATATAAGACATCACCGGTCCAACGTTCATATATGGGGTAACTGAAGGATAACCAAGGATACATACGACGTTCTAAATCCAAGCAAGAGGTGATACTATCGGTATTTAAACGTGCTTCATCGGTGGAAGGTTTAAAAGGAACTTTGGCGGCATTGGGGGAAGTTTTAATAAGAGTGTCAACGAATTGTTTTTGTTTTTTGATGAATTTATTGGTACTTGCTTCTTGAGGAATATTATCAGAAGTGACGAAACATTTATTGAAGATACGTAAATGACTGACATAGTCGGTCATACCTTGTTCCGATTCCATAGTTTTAGTCCAGAAATCTTTATACATGGTTTTAATACGATCTTCAACTTCTTGGTTCACCTCGACTTTATCCTTTTCAATGTTACGTTCTTTAGCAAATTGTTCTTTTACTTCATTCATTTTATCATTACGGAATTTTTCGAATTCAAACGAATAACGCATTTCGAAATAGAAATCCTTATTAGGGTCCAAGTACCAATTTACGTTATTGGCATAAAGATTGGAAAAATACAAATCACAACGTTGTTGGAAATTAAGACCATCCAATAATCCGTTAATTTCATGATGGGCAAAAATACGATCATAATTGGTAGAATGAGAATCAACTCCTCTGAGATCTTTAACCCCTGTTTGTTTTTGATATAATTGGACCGAGATATTATTCAAAATATCTTGTTTCTTATTATCATCAGCTGACGAGTCCTGAGGTTGCTGGTTTTCCGGAGTGTCAAACGCACTGCCATCAGAAAAGGAGGAGTTTATGGCTTTAAAAGAGGTGTCTTGTTTATACTGGTAGATCCATACGTTTATCCCAATGATCCATAAAAGAAGAAGGGAATAAATGGCAATTCTCCTTGAAGGTCGAGCCAGAGGTGCCATTACTGTTGGTATTATGGATTCAATGACTTCTGATTTCATTAAGAGACAGGAAGAAGAAGAAGAAGAAGAATTAGAAGAAAAAAGAGAAAATCTGACTTTACTAATGGCTGATCAGGAAAATTGGACTATTGTTTGTTTCCTGAATGGGCCCCAAATATGCAGATGCAGGCAGTCAAAGTCGACGTTTCTAGATAGGCCGGGATATGATTAACAATCACAAATAAAAAAGAACTCAAAACAGGGCAAATACCTTGCGGTGTAACTGAGGAGTATGAGCTAAGCCAATATTCTAAGCACAGAACCAGGAAGTGAAAAAAAAAAAAAAAATAAAAAAAGAAACAAAAAAAAATAATGTAAAACTATGTGAAAGGACAGGAAAGCAAGAAACAAGCACACCGATGGAATGGAATGGAATGGAAGTGGAAACGAAAGTAGAACTGGACGTGGGAGCAGATTTATATCTCACCAATAATCACCAACAAAGGAGTGGAAGCCTGGGGACCAGGGGTGAGGAAATATTGTTTAAAGACTAAAATAGAACAGGCACCCAAGGCAGGCCAGGGAACAAACAAACAAAAATAATTAATAAATAGAATGTTTAAAAAAAGGGACAAGCGAGAAAGAAATAAAAAAAAAAAGAGAAGAGAAACTAGATTATATATATGTATACTTATATCTATTGGACAAGGCGTAGTAATGTCAATATTGAAGAATAGGTCAATCACTAACGCTAATAGACACAGATATACAAGACTGATAGGTTAGGCGTCTCTGATCAATCGACAGAGAATAGAGACAGACAGACAGGAAACAAAAAAAAAATAAAAGAACTCAAAGAAAATAAACTGAGAACAAAGAAAAAAAGAAATGATGAAATGTAAAAATAACGAAAAGAAAACAAAATATCAAAAAATCTGTATATAAATAATCAGAAAAAAAAAAAAGAAAACTAATGGGTAAGAAGGGGGAAGATAGAAAAGAGAGTTAATGAGCAAATACTGAACGGCCGATTTCCTCGAGTTTTTAAGTTATTTTTTTTAACGCCCTATTCTTGGAAAATATCGTAATTTGCAAAACGGGGAGATGAATTTTCTCATATATTTTATAATGGGTTTGGTTGGGTGGTGTGGTGTAAAGTAGTGATGGGAAAAATATTTTGAGAAAACGGTAGACAGGAAGTGAGTTAATGATAAAACAGTACAAAAAGTTAACACGATGCACAGGATGCAACCGGCAAGGCAGAAATAACGAAGCAAATAATTATGCTGAAAAACGGACGGTCAGATAAGGCAGAAACGACTGATATATATATATATATATGTGTGTGTGGTTTGTGTGGGTAAGAATTGACATCATGACAAATTTCGAGAAAAACAATCAATAAGCTTTGTCAATTTTCGAAATACCTACAGTGTAAAAATCATCGAGTTATGATATCTGGTGTAGTAAATGTCACAGCACTTACTGAAGACAATAGCAGGTACCTTCGTTTACTAAAACCACACCTGAAACAACAATGTGCGATAGCGACAAAATTACATAGAAGAAAACAAGGTTGAAAAAGAAAAATGAAACGGAAGGAACCAGACAATCCCTCAACTACTACTACAAGTCACAAATTGGGCAGTCTTGTGAGCTGGAATAGGGAGTTCAAGTATTTAGATTAAGCTAAGAACAATATAGAGTTACTCCTTTGTATTGTTAGCTCAATAAAATTTGAGAATGAGAGCAATCTAATTGATAGACTAGCAAAGGTATTTTCTTTTTTTTTTTTTTTTGTACGATGTGAAGACCTGAACGTGGTGGAGGTGTTTGGGGTTTGCACGTGGTAAAGCGTTCGGTACTACAGCTTATATGTCGATTTATGTATGTTCTCCTTAATCTTGCATTCTATACAGACTGAGAAGTGAACTACCTTAATAAGCAAAGAAAGAAACAAATCATTTGGATACCGATAATCTTACAATAGAACGAAAAAAAAAAAAAAAGAAAAGAATACAAGAGCAGAGAAAGTGCGAATTCAAGAGATACACTTTAAAAATTGGCAAATTTGACGTATGCAGTGCGTCTTTTATCTCTCTGAAATTAATTTTCTTGAAAAGAAAAGAGTGGGAAGTGCGAGATGTACGGATCTATGCTACCCGAAATCACGATTACTGTGACGACATAACTTAGTCACGAAAAGAAAACAGGTTCCGTCTAAAACACAAATCAATGGATGCTTACACATTGTCATTAGTTTCTCATTGGTTTGACTTCTCATTGGTTTGAGTTCTCATTAGTTTGAGGCAATTTTTTTTTTCCATTAAGTCGTTACCGCTAAAATTTCACTCATTTAGAAGTACAAACGGTTAAAATTTAGAACCACAACAGAAAGGAGAAAAAAATAATTCGAGACAAAATTAATTAATACATCAGTCACAGCCTACTTCTGCAACAAAAGTAATTCCGACTGAATTATGGTTAGGATCCGATTCTGGTTTAATTGAAGTAGAGGCTTTTGATTTAAACCATCTCTTTCTGTTTGTATATTGTTGAATGGTAAACATCGGAAAAACAAAGCAGAAAAAGAAAGAAATTTTGGTCACTCGCCCAACGGTTTAAAAAATGGACATTAATCACAATACTACATATCAAGCACAATATTATCAGCACAATACTATCAAGCACAAAACAACCGTTGACAAGAACAAATACTAAATCTCGCTTGATTTCATACAATCTTGAACTTTTATCTCATACAAAAACAATACCTCGTTGTCTCACCTCCTTCTTCTTCTGTTTAATTGTTTCCTTTTTTGTGCTTTTCAGTCTGTTTTGTTTTTTGACCATATAGTCAAAAGATTTACCTTCATCAAAAAAAGCCTCCTTCTAATCAAGCCACGTTCTGGCTGCCTGCTCATTATTTCAGGTTTTCCCATCTCAGACATATTGCTGGCTCTCTGATTCTGTTCTCTTCTTATACCAAACGCTATCGACCATTAATATTTTAATTTTTACATCTGGCCATGTGTCTGAACTCAATGCCCACGCGCGCAATACGAAGAGGAAACTACGAAAAACAAAAATTCTCCTTTTCAATTCTAGTTGCAAACGGCCAAAACGAGAAAAAAAACGAACGCAACCGTACAGATACTCGACCTGCACCAAATATTTACACGACGCACCTGCAGGTAGCACACCGCCCGATGGATAAATAGCATTATAGTCTTATCCTTCTTGTTTTTCTTATTGATTTATTTGTTATTTGTTATTTGATACTTGTTGTGACTTCACCCGAATGTCATGAATGGATGCTGGTGCTCCCGATACGTAATGTACGGTATGCTTTTGTTTTTTCTATTTTTTTCGGGACCCTTATCAACAAATGAATCTCATCAGCAATTGATTTTTATTTGTAACAGATTACAATGTGATGGAACGTTGAATCTCATACCGTTTAAAACGTTGGAGATTCAGCCATGAAACCTAATTTGGGGGTTAACGTGGTTTCTAGAGTCATTTCGTCATTACTGTCACGATGCTAAAGTATAAGTGCCGGCGAATCATGAATAGTTGGGAAATTTAGGGATATTCAACAATTAAATTATTTTTTTTTACTTTTTATCCCTTTTTTGTTTTAGTTCTAGGACGTTTTTCGAAACTGGTGGTATTTTGCCATTTTCGTTCAAATTTTGGCGAAATTGTCAAAATTCTAAAAAATTTTAAAACGACGTTTTTAAAAAGCAAAATAAACGAAAAAAACTTTCAAAGTAGCCAAGTGAGCTCGAAGCCTTCCAGGAGTAACCAACGTTTATTTAATTATTTACACATATATCTGCAATCATAGTACCTACTAACTTATACATCCTGCACATAAAGATCAACCGGCTTTCCACGTAAGGTTCTCCAATCCTCCTGAAAACCCTTTCAGTAGATAAATAATTTACTGGAGGTAAAAAAAAGGTACTTAGATTCTCTGAATCACTCAATAAAAGGTTTCAAATGTAAAAAAAAATCAAAGCTTTTCCTTATCTAAGTCTATGAAGTCAGGCACTCCGGATTATCGCCACAAGCTAAGACTTCGTGGCCAAGTTGGCTAAGGCGTGAGACTGTTAATCTCAAGATCGTGAGTTCGAGCCTCACCGAGGTCGCAGCTTTTCTTTTTTTGGTTCTCAAATCACAATTTTTTTTCGCCTACAAAATTTTGTTAGGTGCAAAATATAGCATTTTCTTTTATTTACATCATAGAATATAAATCATACATAACACGGCGTTAAAATACATACTAGCTACCAATGAGAAGGTCTTCTTGGCGCATCAAGTCTAAATCGTGATTGATTAATGGCGAATGAAGTGCAAAACATTTGATTCTCCAATAACTTGAATCCAACATTTGGTTAAAATTAATCAAAAGTAAGGAATGGTTTTGTTCAAAAGTTTTAAAATCAATGATTTTTTTACATTGTTTGAATATTTTTAAAACTGATAGGATTTGGAAACAAGAATTGGGATCTAAATCTTTGAGTTTTTGATTTGAGAAATATCCAATTGATTTAACGGTATATATTATACATTTCTCAACAATATCCTTAATTTGTGGATCAAGTGATTTATTCGCTTCTTCATTTCCCTGTTCCACTTTAACAATGAGTATTTTACAACTTAAAACATAAGTTAGATAATATTTTAATTTCAATAAATCCATTTCAAGTTTATTTGGTTTGGGAAATTCTTCAAAATGAACAAGTTCATCTTCCCATTGGAAAGTAAATGGTAAGTACTTCTTCCAATTGTTAATATCTTGTTCAAATCGTTTAAAAATATTGTAAGTTTCTTCTAAAGTATAAGTAGATAAGTTTTTCAAAATTGTAAATGATTTATCTCTTATATTAGAAAGAAAGATATTTTGCATAAAACAGGTTGAATAAATACTATCATTATCAAATATTGACTGTCTGAATGTATTTTCACAACCTTTGGGTATATCCATCTTAGATTGAAGCTTAACCAAGGCAGAATATCGTTTAAGTTGTCCCATTGTTTTCAAATTTCTTTCCAAATGTAAGTAAACCCAATATAATCTATACAACAAGTCACGAGATCTGTGTTTTTCTCCCTCATGTCTTATAAACTTGTATAGTTGAGTAGAACCAGCAAGCAATTCAGTAGCATAATCGGTCAACTGTCCAATTTTATAATAATATAAAGCCGTCAAAAATTGAATCACTACCGTTTCGAAACCAATTTTCTCACTAGCAGTAACCCGACCAACAATCATTCTTGATAACCAAAAATAATTATAACCTGGAGGTGGTTCCACATTTTTAACTGAAGGATCCTGATAATCAGGGTCCCGCCAATAAGGATGTGTATCTGGAGCTTCTGTTATTTCACCCAAAGCCAAAACTAATAAAAATGTACAAGTTTCTGAATTCGATATTAACCCAGTTTGAAAAACTTCGGTTTTTAACGAACGAATTGCTTTTTCACATACAATGGGGAAAAATGGATATATGTGATTAAGAAATGATTCAAGTAGACTATTGATAGTAGCATCATTAAGTTGCATGGACGTTGCACTTGCCCCAGATTGAACTTTAGAAAGATCGAGTCTCCCCTTAATAGAATACTCGTCTTCATTAGATGGAGGAGGTGTGATGGCCCTATTAGAAGAAGTTGAATATCTTCTATCATCTCTTTCGTCAGAAGAGGCAATACTGCCAATTGAATCAGGAATAAAATATGGCTCGGTATTTTCTAAATTAGTGATTATTTCAGGATCCTGAAGAAATAATGTCTCGATGTTATCCATGAATTTATAATTACGAGCTTGAGTGGGATCAAACTCACAATTTTGTAACGAACTCTTCTTCAAATTAGACTGACACTTATTAATTAATGATTCCACATCCAAGTCATTTTCCTTTTTGAATAATGGTTTAACATCGCTAGTTTTAAAATCGTTTAGCACTGATTCCTCCTCTAAATCTAAGGATATATTAGATTCAGAATTTACTGTGGGACTTTGATTTGGCAAGATGGGTTTATTGATATCATTACCAATATAAACCGTTAATTTATCCTCAATAAGACTGATTTTTTTGTATAATAAGCTCAATGTTCGTTCGAGTTTGGTGGGTTCTAACTTCCGTACATAAGTGCAAGACATTCCTTTCTTGCTACAATTCAGACAAGGCTTGCACTCATCACATTTGATCTTCCTGGAACGGCAGTAATCACAAGCATTAGATGCTCTATTTGTTGCTTTTCTCATATTGGAAATTCTTGACAAGTTTTATGGAACATGGACAATAAACAAAAAACAAGAAAGAAGATTTATAGTATCAAATCAACCATTTTTCTCCACCTTCTTCTTTTTTTTTCAAAAGGAAATATGGGTGATATTATACGGTTATTACCAAGTATGAGAATCGTATAACGAAAAAAAGAAACTTGATTACCCGTTTGCTTTTTTTCACCAAAAAGGAACCCCAAACGAGAAGGCGGAATCACAATTACTTAATCTAGAGAATCCAGACCTGAATGAACTCTATTGCACAATAAAGTCAGAATAAGTAAGATGGGCAAAAACCTACTTCGGTGAGCCACACTTGACTTAACAATTCACCTTGAACGAAAAAAAATTCTGCGAAAAGCGAAGCCCCGATAACATTGAACAGCATTAATTGAGGAAGCAAAGGGTCTAAAATGGATTACAATCACCGTATATACAGCTCAATATAGAAGCATAAAGGAAGAGTAAGGTGTGCTGATTGGTATGTAATTTTGGAGTCACTAGCTGTAGCTTATGGTATTCGCATCCGCTTTGCGATAACTTTTCATTGAGTCCAGCTACCCTGCATTTTCGTAGACCCATATAATTGAACAAGGCACTTCGTCTGGCTCCAATTGAAGATGTCTTATTAGTAATTCACTCGCTAATGTTTCCCCCATTTAGGTGAAAAGATGTCATTAAGAAAACGCTAAAACTCTGATAGATGATATCGAATCGAGACAAGAACAGTGATACCTATTCCAATCTATCAATGTCAATTCTAACTCGTTAGCTACTCAGAAGACACATCTGAGAGTACGAGGTAGTTTTCCATAAACAGAGTTTTAATACACATTCAACTGCTTCGCATAGGCAATACTTTTCAGCCATATTTCGAATGACTAAACCATTACACTGCATTATATACGATTATATAAAGCATGCTATTCCCAATCCTTGTTCGACGATAAGTTTGGTGTTACAATAGCGATTGCAGACGATATCTACGTATCCACTGATATCGGTATATGTTCCGCATATATGCTACATCCAAAATCAAGATCTTATCTTCTTTGCGGGACGGACGACTTCCATATTCCGAGTTTTTCATTTTGAATGTTTTCTTTTGTGTTTACTCACCTATTTTGCATCTGTGTTCAATTGACATAAAATACTGCAAAAATTGCACCATACTGCGGGGCGCATAATTAATAGTTGTGGCTACCTTGCGGAACGAATTCCGTGCCGATGGTGTATTTTACTAGAATATGACGGAGCTTGATCCGTACTTCCACCAGATTCGCGGAAAGCGGAATACCAGGATTTCTACCAAATTCTTGCCTTTGAAGCTGCTCCAAATTAACCCTTCTTGTAAGTATCAGAACCAAGGTTATTGAAATATGATTTGGTTAGCGGTCAGAAACAAGGAATACGTTTGGAAGTTTTAAGAGCTAAACAGAGCAGTTCAGGCTGCTTCGTCAGTTATTTACCCCAGATATCATAAGCTATGAATTAAACACCACGCCTGGCAACTAGAGAGTTGAACCAATGATTTAGTTCTAACCCAGTCAAATCCTTTCAATTATCAGTTGGCTCAATGGGTAATGGCACGTTGAATCATACAGAAATGTTGCTGGATCTTAGTGTTAATACACTTATCCAGATCAAGACATATTCGCAATAGAACTAAACCATTGGTCTCGGTTAATCAGGGCCAGCCGACACTTCGAACATTTGGGCCGAAACGTGGGGGCACGAACCAGCCGGTCGTCGAGACGGGAAATTCTTAGTTGGGATGACGTGCTCGGAGATTGAATCCGTGGCTTATGATCACCGAACAGAGGTAAAAACTATCATTTGGTTGCAGCAGTAAGAACCAGCAAAAAAATAAAGCAAGAAAAAAAAAACTCCACAGTCAAATATACATAAAGGGCCCATGAATTCCCTTTGGATACTAGTTCTTTATCACTGAAATCAATCAAACTAATAATCATCAATTCATTACTATGACCTTAACTATTTACTCTGCACCCACTGGTAATGGTAAGAAGCCAATTGTATTATTGGAAGTTCTTGGAGTTAAGTATAACTATATTCCAGTCGATCTTTCCAAGAAGGAGCAAAAAACCAGCGATTTTTTAAAAATCAATCCTAACGGGAAAATCCCCGCCTTGTTTGTGGAAGACGAAGCCACTGGCAAGAAAACCCGAGTTTTCGAGTCTCAAACCATCATTGAATATGTTGTTCAAAAATACGATCCTGACTTTAAGTATCATTATAATAATGATTCCGATTTATATTGGGAACAACAAAGTTGGGTCAATTTCCATTCTGGATCGTATGGACCTATTCAATCCCAATTAACTTTTTTCAAGAATTTGGCTCCTGAACCTAAGAACGCCCAAGCAATTGACCGATATGAAACTGAATTAAAGAGACTTTTATCAATTTTTGATGCCAGATTAAAAGAAAACAATGGATGGTTAGTGGGTGACAAATTGAACGTGGCTGATTTGATCAATTTCCCCCATATCAATCGTCATGAATCACTTGGGCTCACTCTTGATGAGTATCCAAATTTAAAACAATGGTATGAAAAAATCAAGGCCATTGATGGTGTTAAAAAAGCTTACGAAGTTAACAACTAAAAGTTTTACTCTTGCTATAATACAAAATATCTTTTCAATGCATGTTAATTTTTACCAAATGTGATTTCAATTGTAAGAGCCTGAGCCTTTGAATAATACTTATCCCTTGAACGTGGACTATGATATTACGATTCAATCCCATTTGATATTCGCGGAAACCCTCGTGGTTTTCCGAGAACCATCCAAAATATCAAATGTAATTGTACCTACTAATGAAATGCAAATGTGTTTGAAACTACTAATGAAAATGCATTTAATACAGCTCTGTAAATGCAATTGGCTCTTTTATCATGATATCTTTCAGGTTTCTTAAATTAGAATTCATGAAAGTGCCAAAAGAAAAAGGAACGAAAAGAAAGAAAAAGAAACAAAACGAAAGAAAAAAAAAAACAAAATGAACACAAAAAATGAAACTAGAAAAATTGTTGATATAAAGGGGAAACTTCCATGAATTTCAACTGACTTTATTTCCAAGAACACGATTAAATCATCGATCTCCTATTAGAAGCACTCCTCATAATGGCCTTAACTATTTACACTTATCCATCTGGTAATGGTATGAAACCATTAGTTTTATTAGAAACTCTTGGTGTTGAATATAAATGTGTCAAGATTGACCTTCTTAAGGGGGAACAAGCAAACCCCGAATTTTTAAAAGTCAACCCTAATGGTAAAATTCCAACTTTAGTTTTTGAAGATGAATCAACCGGTAAATCTACTGTTGTATATGAATCACAAATTATTAGTGAATTCCTTGCTAACAAGTACGATTCCGAACTTAAATATCATTATAAAAACGATTGTGAATTATACTGGGACCAACAACGTTGGTTAGCTTTCTTCTACTTTGGCTCCAGCTCAAACTGAAATATTTATGTTTAAATTTTTCACTCCTAATGAAGCTGCCGTTGCTAAATTTCAAGGTGATGTCAAAAAACACTACTCAGTTCTTGATGCTAGATTAAAAGAAAACAATGGTTGGTTAGTTGGTGATAAATTAAATATTGCCGACTTATATTCTTATACTCATGCTTGTACTTTAGAACAATATGGTATTAGTCTTGATGAATATCCTCATGTTAAGCAATGGGTTGACAAACTTGGTAAACTTGATGCTGTTCAAAGAGCCTACAAAAAACTTGAATAAATTCATCAACTACATTTGAATAGAATTCCAATGAAATGGTAGTATATGTTAAATGCACGACTCTAAGATGTACGGAGTTCCTTATACAAAATAAAGTGTAGTAGTAATGGAGAAGTAATTTGAAATATAATTTGAGGTGGAACCGTTCATACTTATAGGCAAAATTCAATTTGGAAACCATCAAGTTCTAACTTGTTAGACAAAATTCATTTGCAAATGATCAAATTCTAACTTGTTAATCTTTAAATATTGAATTACTAATTTTGAAGTGTTCCTTTTTGCAATCATGAAACATGTTTTCTGCTTTTGATTTCAAATCAAATTATCACGATGTATTTGCTTGGTGCGATCTCAGCAACAGCGATAATGCATGTAATGAAAATATTTCATGTGTGAGTATCAGATAGTGTATTGTTCAACAGTATAATTAAAAACAGTAAACGTGGAGAGACGAGTATAATTGTCTTTGCACGACTGATCAGCATTTTTTTTTTTTTTTTGTTCATAATTTGCAACCATGAAGCTGACTTTATTGACATATGAAAGTAAACCTGATTATTATTACAATGCAGCCGTAGTTGCAGAATGTCAATTGGGCTATACCGTGGTATGTTAGTTTTTGCCTTACTTAAGTGTTATGAGATCAAGGAGATGAATCATGAGCACAAGCATGAACCCCTTCATTACATTCATTATTACAGCCTGCCCGTATCTTGCATTAGCTGTACACCATCAAATAAATCACCTAAAGGTGGAGTAGTATACGCAGACAAGAAAGCAATTACGGTCAAGGGGAAAATGGCCAACTGGAAACAGACACCGTTAAACGATTCTACATACACGAGAAAAAGAAAAGATCAAAAATGACAACTAGAAAGACAAGTATGAAAGGAGACATCCTCTTTTCTTTTTTTTTTAATTCATTTCTTTAAAAGTGATTTTTTATTTTTGTCGGGAAGCAACGTTGTAAGATAAGAGTTGGGTGATCTTGCTATCAACCTATGCTACTACCATTGAGAAAGTATACTAACCACAGCTGACTCCTTGAAGTGAAAGATCACCTCAGGGGTAATCATGGGCTAACGGTTAATAATAGGTAGCAAGCGACATATTAATGCAAGGTGATAAGGAATCGAGAGCAATTTAAGATAATGAAGAGGCACGGAGGTGAAAACACCAAAAACAAAGAAAAAAAAAACGTAGAACAAGGGGTGCCGACTCCGAAGTCCGCTGGTCCCACGACGCAAAAAGACAGGGTGCGAATTTTTGTTCTGCTAAAATTTTTTATCAGCTAGCGATTTTTCCCGATCATCGGGTCCATTCTTAACTAAACCAGCAGGGCTTGTAATCCATAATTGACGTACTACTTATAGCATAACCACATACCAGCAACTGATCAAGACTACATTTAAATCAATTAAACAATGCAAAAATTAATATAACCTAAATAAAAAATAAAACAGCTGAAAAGCAAGAACGAAAAATGTCAATAATGAATGAGAAATAAAACATGAACTGTGGATGAGCAGACATTTTTGTCGCTGATCCCTTCATAAATGATAGTGAAAAGAGTGGGAGAGAAAAAAAATAAGCCATACTAAAGAAAAGAACGCAAAAAAAAAAAAAAAAAAAAATAAAAAATAATAAATAAATAAGAGATAAGCACATGGGAGGCTATACCATCAATCTTCCTTCTTTACCTTCACCAATTTTTGAAACAACATTTGCTTGCATTGACGGTAGCAATCAGAAGATACACCCACCACGTAATTGAGCCATCCTGTGACATCTTTATCGGTGGCTGCGGAAGTAGTAGTAGTGGAGGTTAAGTTAGCATTTGTAGTGGTGGATGAGGAAATGTTACTAAGTCTTAAATCATCAGAAACACTGGCTGATGTATCCTGATTAGTGGTGACTTGATTCAATTCCACCAAGGAATTATCTTTATTGACAAGGGATCGTAATGACCGAAATAGTTTACGATAGTAACCTCTTGATTTGAACTTGACATTGGATAATGAGTCGGAAATGATAACCACTTGTTGCTGTCCATTGTTGATGTTTGTATAATAAATATACTTCAGATATGCCATTTGAGTAGAAGTGGAAGCAGGGAATTTCACCGCCAATGAAGAGGAAACCATTTTAGTAGCTGAAATCTCAATTTGATTATTATAAATGACTTGCAGTTCATGTTGAGAATAGATAATATGTAAAGTGTAGTTTATAGCTAACCGGGCAGTATAAACGAAAAGGTCAACCATGAACAATGCAAATAAAGGAATCACCATGCTAAGAATGAGACACCGGCAACCGGTGGTGATGGCTCGTTCTATCGAGCCAAATGGAATAATGCTATACATGATAAATTATGGATTTGTTTTTTTTTTTTTTAAAAAAAAAAGTATGTCTAATGCAAAAGATAAGAGTAACCAGCCTCTTATATATAAATAAAACCTATTGCAGCCGAATAGACGGAAGACGCAAGAGAAGGGTGTCAAAGAAGAACAACCCCAAGATTAAAATAGAGTGATGATGATAAGGAGGAAACGGAGTCGTGGTTATAAATGGGGGAATTACTGGTTTATTTATATTAATTCAGCATTATTTGACTTAGCTGACTTTTTTTCTTTTTTTTTTTTTTTGTCTATATCTCTTTTCTTTTTTTGACACAGCAGTAATAAAAAAAAGGTGAAAAAATAAAAAAAATAAACGCAGCAGACACACCCCCACCATCAACCCCTGAGTGCACCACTTCCCACAGGTGAAAAAAAAAGAAAAA
>JAJMSM010000106.1:0-42526 GCA_030578475.1 Hyphopichia wangnamkhiaoensis
AAAAAAAAAAAAAGTACAGCGCCATAATGAATAATGCATTTGGGAAAGTATTCAATTTAGAATTTAGCAGTAGTTTAATCTATACTTCATATAAGCTGCCGTAGACATACTGGCAGTATCAATGCATTCCTTTTCGAATTCGGGAATGGTGAGGTATAATCAGACAACCACCAATATATGTGCAGTAATACTGATGGATGCTACACTAATATTGCTTGCACAAAATAAGCAAGCCAACGGTTTTCTTTTGTTCTTCTTCGCCTATAACCAATTTTGCTCTTTATCTGTTGGCAAGAGAAATCACCCGGAATGAGGCGGGGGGCATAAAAGTAGGAGCGGCGACAACATAATTGGCAGGAGCCAACAAATTCTAAAACCAAGAGACCGCCTAGAATAGCACCTCCTGTCTGGATTCTCTTTATTTTAGCTATTCCATTCTTCAGACCTGTCAATCATAGATGCATTTATATTGACTATTCATAATAATGAGACAACAATAATAAAAGGGATAATGACAATCATCCAATCATTAGGGATTGACAAAAATAAAACCTTCATTGACCTATCCACCGGTGATGTTATACCATTCATCACTCCCACTATGACCGTGGCGGCCTCTGTTTCGCTCTCGTTCAATTTCTCGTTTTGGCACTTACATATTGACACTCTCGCGATTTTTTTTACACCCCCCGCCCACCCCATCCTGAACAATGGAATTTATACAGTTTGCATCTGCCTCGATTGTTAGTTTTGTGGGCTTCTTATATGCAGTGTGCTGCATGTCCCATTGCAGTAATGCAGCAGTGGCAGGTCGTCAAACAATGCTCAGTATTGAGGTGCCTTTTCCGGCCCAGAGACCTTGGCAACTTATTCCGGGTTGCGAGCTGTCGCTTGTATTTACAAAATTGAAAAGCCTCGCCTAATTATTGAGTGAGATCATTTTAAGAGCGGCACAAAAAGTAATATGAAGTACGAAACAAAAGAGAAAAGAAATTATATTGGTCAACAATGAATACGCTGGTCTTTGTTTGGCCTCTAACGGCACTATGTTGAGAGCCTAACAAAACGACTGCAAGGAGAGGACATGGTAACATGAGAGACTTCACTTGTATTGCAGTGAGAACAATTCATACTTTGCTGTACGCGTTGCGTCGAGGCTATTGAATTGGGTCGAGAGCGAATCAAATTGTCGCCTTCTATTTCCTCTACCGTCCATTTGCTGCTTTCACTTGGGACCCAGTAATTGGCCATTCATGAGGCTTTGCATTTGTATTGTAATTATGATGGGCCTTATACCTCATCTTCTTTCTTTTCTTTCTTTCGTTGGTACTGCTCCGCCGGAAGTCAATCAATTATGGCGATATGCCCCCCCTCTTTGTCTCAGAAACCATATTTCTTTACAATGATGTTGCAATTGCCTTGGATGAATGTATATAGCCTTGGCCTCGCATGTGGCCGCCCAACTGGATCAGTCGCATAAGACCGTCGCAAATTACCATTGGAATTTAGCTAATCACGAGTTATAAGCTACCGCATTTTGCTAGTAGTGTGTGTGATTTTTTTTTCGTTCATATTTATTTATGCTTATTTTTGAGGAGATTTACCTTAGGCTAGTTGATGCATTAAATTTCATCAACACCAGGAATTTACTACTTGTAGGTCTGAGACTCATGAAATACTGTAAGTTAGAGAATTGAAGTCATGAAACTAATCTATCTGTGTAGCAGATCTGATGCAAATTCCCACTTCAGTCAATTTGTGATTACACTACTGTGAATTTATTATTTTCGCTTTTGAAATCATCGAAGCCGTTTTAATCATACATTCTTTCTTCAAGCGATTAAAAGTCAATTGTTATGTCATCACTCATTCCAGGTCTGTATAAAGGGAGTAAAAATAAATATTGTTTTAACAGAATAAGTACAAAAAATAAATCAAAATATTTAAATGATAGGAGAAATATGTGCTTATTTCTGATAGGATGCACGCCAAACACTGTAAATCCTTATTTTCTACAAATTATATAATTTTTTCTTTATTTACTAGCAATACGTTGTCGCAGAGCATAGCCAACGTATGTGATAATACATTTTTCTCTTCTTCCGTATGGAAGGGGGTGAAAAAGGCGTAAGAAAGCTTCACTTTGGACTTCAAGGGACCTGATTTACCTAACCATTCTCTTCAACTACCACAGCAACACAAAACTCAATGGTAAACCCATATGAGCTTATCGACTCTCTCTTTTTAAAAAAAAATTGTTCGTATCAGTACCTAACAACAATCAGAGTGTTTATGGTGCAAATTAAAACATAATTGAGCCCTTTACCACGAGTTGGAATGAACAGCCCAATTCCAATAATCCCTGTTACCTTTCGCTCACATCAAGGTCAAGGGGCAGGTGTGAGTACGGAATAACTAGGATACCACACTTTCTGATTTCTCGTAAAATAAATTGGCCAAATTAACAATAGCATTAGTATCACGCTTATCTCATTCGCGTGGACACCCAACAAATTATGTTAGGTATACACTTTGGTTCAGATTGGCTGCTATTGTTCTCTTTTATTGTTCTTTCAAAATACAAACTTCATTGAAGATTAACTTTTGCCATTAAAATTAGTTAACAATCTGCGATGGTGCAGGTATCTGGAAGGCTTCATCAAATATTGTTCCAAGTGGGACCTTACTTTTGATTGTACTCTACCTCTATTATACTTACTACAGTGTAACAATTTCGGCTGATTTTCATTTGCAACTTTGTTTATTGGCATGAACCTTAAAGGAAAAATAGGAACAGCAAGAAACGCTAGAAAAGAATTGAGGCTACGGCAAGCTTAGAAGATTTGCCATATTATTATATTGAATCTCTTTTTTTATCTCAACTCGTTCCTCTTTATCTATAGCCTTTTTCTATATTTTCGCTTCTTTTGGGGAAATATAGGGACCTGAAACACCATTCAAGCTTCTCTGCTTTAAGTCCAGTTCTACTGTTGCATTTTTGTGAAATACCCTCACTCTCCCAGTTTCACTCGAAGTAATTTTAGTCGAAACTCATTAATGCATTTCTTAGCTTAGGTTTGTCGCTTACTATTTATCCAACTTACATAATGATATATTATTACCATAATGTGACGGCCTAGGCCAGAGAAGTAGAAAAATAATATCATAATTTGACATTCAAGCATTCACTTACTTTATTCTTCTGCCATCTATGTTCTTTTAACAATATATCTCATGTAAACACATGACAATAGTATTTATTTCTTTATATCAGGGGGTGCACAACTGAAAAGGTCGCTATACGCCTCATAATTTTTGTGAATGTGAGTGTATGAGCAAAAACAGAAAAAAAGGTTGTTCTGAAGTAGGCATCCGCCATCAGTTAAACGGTACAGACACCCCATGAGGCACCTAATCTAGTTCAACAGAGCCGACCATCTTGCGGCCGTTTGCTTATCAGTCCACACTCTGCTCTGGTGAACCCTCATTTCCCCAAATGGCGAAATTGTTTCATCGCATTCGAGTCAATCAATCTTCTATCGATCCTTTCACTTGATATTCAAAACACTGATCAGGTTATCAACAGAAAAAAAAAACACGTCCATTTAGCTTCTTGCATGTGCTTTTGCAGTAACAAGAGGTTTTGTCCTCTCGGTTCATGCAACAAGAATTAATCCTCGCATTTGACTTAAGAATACTGTATTAGGGAAAATTCCAGCATATACTTCTTCTCGATACGAAATTCCAAACTACAAATGTTCCTACTGCTATTACCTTGGGGGTAGCTATAATTGGCCCGCACACAGGGATTTGGAACACTTCAGGATGCAAATCATCAAGGTGACATTTTGCTGATTTTCATACACAAATTACACCATGGTTCATGAGGAATTTCAAAAGCAAAACTTCGTCTATCTTCAAATGAAATATTCCTTGGAGCCATAACTTGAGTTAACCCAAGAAATAATCCTCAAACCTTGTTTATACCAATGAGTCAGGCACGTAAGTATTTTTGTTTTCTAGCTTTTTACCCTCGATTTTGTTAATATGAAAGTGCCGAAAGACCAAGAGAAGAAAAGGGGAAAGAAAGAGCATTCAAAAAGAAAAAGAAAAAAGACAAACAATAAAGGATCAGCTCAAAGGATCTCATGAACTAATACCAGGATACTAGGTTAATATAGATGTTACATCGGTAGTGATGGCGTTCTGTTCCGATGCTCTCGAAACTTAAAAAGCAAAAGAGCCGCGAAACAGTGCTAGACGAAGATCAAAATTCCATAAAGGTATCAAACAATAATTGAAGGCTTTGATCAACAACTAGGAAAAGTCTAATAGCTAAATAAAAAATATAATTCCGATACCGGGAGTCGAACCCGGGTTTGCTCGGTGAAAGCGAACCGTGCTAGCCGTTACACTATATCGGATATTTATGAAAATTCGAGCTAAATAACCAACCCGTATTTGTCAATTAAAATTTAAATGTATATTCGTTATGCGTTAAAAAAAGAAGCAGCAACAAATGAAGCTTCATATATTAGTGGTTATTCAGGCAGTGTACAAATTTACCAATTGTACTTCTTTTCAGAAAAACAGAAAGGAAGTTGGTCGGGGTGCGGCTCGTCCTTATCCCTAACTTCCTGTTTTTCTCTATTTCTTCTATGAAAGGTGTAATTCAATAATATAACTACCTATCCCTTTATTAAAAAGGAAAGTGAATCTATCGACATATATGGAATTTGGTAAATTAGCTTCACTCTGATCGTGGCAGTGGATAACTCAACATTATCTGATTTAGAACTTTTTCGTCTTTTTTACGTTTTTTTGCAAAATTTGCCTGAAATTGAGTTAATTCCTTACGGAATCAAGATCACTAGAGAACTGATTTCATATTGTTTGAATTTCAATACCTTTACCCTTTTGGGATAAAAAAAAAAAAAAAAAAATGCAAGGGGATCATCATAAGTGCAAAATTCAATTCAAAACAACTTCTCTGAAGCGAAATAAAAATACACCTTAGCGAATTACATGCTTTTCCAGTGATAAGAAGAAATGTTTAATAAGTAAGTTTAAGAGTTATATACAAAGCTAGTTTTTAACTATATATTAATAATTTTCAAAAAATTTATATCTATAACATAGGTTTATTGAAGAAGTTAGCGATCTTATCCCAGACGCTTAATGGCTTGTCATCAGTACCAGTTTTAAGATAGTCTTCAGGAACCGGTTGCTCACCTTCAACAGCATTAAGTTGATCACCAAGGAAGAAATCGGTTTGGAAACAGGCAGCAAACAAACTGATGAAAGTTAAACATAAGGCAGGAACGAAAAGATAATAAACAGTAGAATTATAAGAGCGAATAGACGCTTGTCTGGTTTCGGTTTCCCAACCATATGCACGGATAGCAGAAATATCATCGAAAAACTTTGCCCTTTCAGTAGCGTTGACAGAACTTGGTAAATATTCTTTGAAATATTGTGGTAACTTAGTAGACCAGATCTGAGCGGCAATAGCAGACCCAATAGCAGCACCAATTGAAGAGTATAATGATAACAATGAGATACTAGTTGCCAAATCTTGATGAGGAACAGCAGCCTGGGCAGCGACTCTTGAGGCAACGACTGAAAACGAAGATCCAATACTATCGAGAATCACAGAAGAGATTAAAACGCTATTTGAAGCGCCAGTAATAGACAATTTAGCAAATAACCCCATACCTATAATTTTGATGGCAAGACCGAATACTTGTAAAAGTTTATAACGATGAGTAATTCTGTGTAAGATACCAACAACCACCCCGAAAAAGCAAAGACCCATAGTTAACGTATTATTGAAATAAGTCCAATTTCTTACTGACCAGTCGGTGATGACATAACTATAAGAACTGAAGTAAAGAAGACGAATATAACCAGCCATCATATAGACAAAATCAATGATGACACAGCAGATAAATGTCTTATTGAGAAGAACTCGTTTAGGCATAGAAGGGAACGGACACCAAAGTGATTCATAAAGAGCATATATGATCAAAATAACACCACCAACTACCACCATAGCAATCATACTGGGATTTTTCCAGCCCCCATTAGCACCTGAATAAAGGGAGAAAGGTAATAATAATAATGAAAAACCAAAACCCAACAAGATCAATCCAAAAGCATCAATTTCAATTAAAGCATCCTTAATGACTTTCCAAGTGAGTTTTTGCTTGATTGCGAGAGGGTTGGCAGTGATTGAGATCTTACCTTGATTATGGGCTTTTCTATCTAAATAAAACATAGTAAGAATTGCTGGACCAAGAGCAACGGGCATGATAATAGTGAACATACCGTAACCCCATCTCCAATTAGAATGCACGATATCTTCAACGATATAACCAGAAATCCAAGTAGTGACAAGATAAGGGATGGATAAAATAGAACCCATAACACCCCTCCACTTTAAGCTGGTAAGATCGGCAACAATAATATCATTAAGTAATGCCAAACCTGAATTACTAATGGCAACAAACACAGCACCAATAACATAAGCGGAAATGGTGGGAGAACAAGCGACAATGATGTAACCCATGATATAAGTTAACAAGATAATGACGTAAGTAATGGGACGAGAAGTAAGATCAGAGAATTTAGCTAAGAAAGGTTTTGAAATGGCAGAAATAATTGAAGTTGCAATTTGGAAAGTGGATAACATAGAGTGATGTCCAAATGAAGAAGTTGCAAATTGAGTATAATTTGAAGTGGTGGAAGAATCTAATGCTGACATACAGGCAGTGATAAAGATGGAACCAGCTAAAATCCATTTCATTTTATCATTTATTAACAAAGAAGATTTAACTGCTTCAATACGAGAAACCCCTCTACTCTTGGTGTATTCATGGACTTCAGATTCCGAGGATTTGGTGCTGTGGGAATCATCAGCATCACCGGCTGATTTCTCTAAATCGTGGATCGATTCAGATTTATCGTTGACATTCTTTGCGGTTGGTTGAATATCAACCGATTTTTCATCCATTGAATGTGACATGCTTTCTAGAACTAGGATCGGGAAAGTTTGATGATGAAGGATTTACCAAGATCATTTCAAACCACTGGGATTAAGTATCATATTTATACTTACGCAAATGTCATACATGTAATTTAAATCTGATAATTTTGATTAATTATAAAAATTTCTTTTTAGTCGAAATTAATGCTGACATTCTGTCACTACAAAGAGATTTGCCTTGGCTGGGCGGCCAACAATTAATTAAAATTAATAGCATGACGCCAGAGAATCAAGTTTAAGGGAGCAAGACAATATGCTTGGACAAGAGTCCACTATAATCTCTTTGTCAGAAATCGTACTTATAACCACAAACAATATTATTAGTTGGGACAAGCTATAAACCCGAGATTGATGCAAAATAACCTAAATAATTAAATAATAATTAAGAAAAAGAAAGCAAAAAAAAGCAACAAGCTGACCGCCCAAATTACTTAACGGCAACCATAAAATATTACAAAAAAGACATGCCATACTGAGAGAAAAAAGTTATGCTCCTTTGGGCAATTCGACTATCCGTAAGTCGGCCCGCATTGGTAATAAAATACTATTTGATGAGTGGCCCTGGAATTTTCCTCTACACACCTACCCAAGGTACTATTTCTCACTTACTACAATATGACTAAAAGACTAGCTTCTCGTTCTTTTGTTTCTTCCTTCATTGTTGGGTCCGGTGTATGCTTTATTCCCCCCTTTCAGGCATATTGTGCTCCCGTATTTGATACATAAGTTGCGCCTTATCTATTTCATCAGTAGACAGTTCTCAAACCCCAGCACCTTGTACTAAGGCGTTCGAATAACGGCGATCTGCCATGGGCTAGAAGTATAATTCATATGAACTCCTTGGCTTCGGCATTTGGCGAGGTGACTCCTAAAGTGCATTGTGCTATTAGTTCTTATAGACATTTGATATCTGATGGCATCAAATGCGCCAAGCCAATTTTTATTTTTATTTTTTTCCTTCAGCCAATCCTTATGTCGAAAGCCGCATATTGTTTATCCGTCAAAATTCTTTGGGTTTCTTTTTTTTTTTTTCTATTTTTTCTTTTCTTCATTTTGGTTGAATTCACAATCTGGTATGGGACATCCGATAGGTTAGGGAATGCTATAAGGAGAGTACTGCAGCGCTATGACGCTTTGAAACTACATGTTTAAATTTAGAAACTACTAAGGGTTGACCTTTGATTTCCAACTGCAACGGGGTTGCAGCAGATCTCTAAGAAGTGACGGGATAAGGATCCAAGTGGCGGGGAAATGGGTGTACAATGAATGGGCAATGAAACGACAGCAGATATAAGTTTATGTTTTTGCCTGGCGAATGAACAGGAGACCAGAATGTGCAAGGAACCAATGACGATTGAGTTTGGCATCCCAGCCAAGACCTTGTAGTTTTTTGCATATAAGAAATGCACGGTGCTTTATTTGACTTCTTGGTTTACGGCGTATCACGAACAAGAATTGGTTAAACATGGAAAATGATTGGGTATAACGTTGTGACTTCCTGTGAAAAGAACTACTGATTTACATTCAAGAACGAAGAACGCATCTTGTTTCTGTGCCTATTTGGAGGATATGCATATGACTTTCAATATTGATTTCTTTTTTTGAAAAAACTTTGTTTTCTTTTCATGAACTGATTTCTCTACTCCTCTCTAAATCTAAACAAAAACTTTTCAGTGGCTTCACTCAAAGCCAACATAATGCTATCTAATTTATCGACAGGATGATGAGCTAGATCAACCTTTTCGTATCCACATAAGCCTCATTTAATTCGCTAAGTGTGTTGACACCCAATAAACGAAGGGTCAACTCAATTTCTTCTCTTATGATTTCAAGCACCTTCACCACCCCATCTTTACCATACGTCGAAGCTGCATACAAAAATGGTCTTCCTAACCCAACACCTCTGGCTCCTAGACAGAGTGCTTTAATAACATCACTACCTCTTCTTATCCCCCCGTCAACAAAAATTTCAAATTGGTCATATAACCCCCGTGATTTCAATACGGGCACGATATCTGCCAATACCTCAATCGAGGATCTGGCGGAGTCTAGTTGTCTTCCACCGTGGTTCGACACAATTATTCCATCAACCCCATATTCTGCAGCTTTCACAGCATCGTCGACTGTTTGCACGCCTTTCAACACGATTTTGAAACTTGTAGTTTGTTTATAATGCCTGATATCATCCCAATCGAAAGAAGGGTCGTGTGGTAATCTCTTACGGAACCCTTCACCAAGGGCCCTATCTTCAAACTCACGTTTCCCAAGCTGTGCCGTGTCAACCGTGAAAACAATGGCGGTTACATTACCTGCGACTTGTGCTTTACGCAAGAGTTCATCGGTGGCTTGTCGATCGGAGGCTTTTACGTAAACTTGTAGCCATTGAGTTTGGCCCGGCGCCGCTTCCTGTTGGATTTCTTCAAATGGGAAACCTGAAGAAGAAGGAATCATCTGAATCGTATCTCCTTCATGAGCTGCCCAGGTAAAGTTTTTCTCGGCTTGAGGGTGTCCCAAATTACTCTGGGCAAATGCAGTTATATAAACTGGAAGCGATACTGAAGTACCAAGTAAGGTGGTAGATTGGTCAACTTTGGCAACGTCTTTCAACACTCTTGGTTTGAAGTAAATTCGACGATAGGCTTCGGTATTCTCTCTTAATGTTATCTCATCGGCTGCTCCAGTACGATAATAAGCCCAAGATTTGGCTGCAAGCACTCGTTGAGCAAGCTTTTCAAAATCATCGAGACTGACAATCTGGGATAATTTGGGCAAACCTGCTTGTTTTAATCTACCGACTTGACTCTGTAATTGGCCAATTAACTTAGTTGCAACCTCTATGGGGAGCTCATCAAGCTGATAAACCTTCCCCTCGTGCACGAATATCGAGCTTGTTTCCTTTTCTATAAGATCTTGGGTCATTTTTGGCTGAACTGGAACTCTACACTAGTTTCTTCACCTCAGCTCGAAAATAATTCCTTTATAAAAGAAAGGATCTGAAAAAGATCGCAAAAATTATGCAATAAGGTTGCAAAGCCACAGTTGTCTCATCGTTCCATTCTCCTGCCTTTCCTTTTTTTTTTTTTTATTTCAATCTTCAGTCCGGTCTCAGAGAAGTGCAACTCAAGCATTTCTGACATTATTCCATTTGCTCTCATGGAAGGAAACACACTTCTTGTTCGCCTTTAAATATAGACCCGGCAAATTGTGACATATTGGTCATAAATGATGCTTCCGAAACTTTTTGGGTCTGCACATAAATTTACAGATCTCGGAAAATATGTAATTGTTCCTAAAGTGAAAATTAGAGGTAAAAATTGGTCGAAGCTAACGTTATACGATCTCCTTTCAGTTGAAGAAAAGTGCAATGAGTCGAGGCTATTAATTTGAGGGAGATTACTGAATGGATTTACCTGACTGGCTGGTACTTTAGGGAGAATTTCCCTCATCTAGCTCTGTTCATAGGTATTATCGTATTTAAGTAACTACCTCATCCAATAACTTGTCTAATAGACAATATTGATAGGGTACTAAGCAAGATCAGAGAGCTCTGTAGGAAAGTTTATCTTTGTGAAATCGCCTTCATGCCACAGTTTATGCTTTTCGCAATTTGATCGATACTGTTCGTATTGGGACAAATACGGAATTGATCCGCTTGAAATAGTTAAACATTAATTATAACGGTAACAATTGAATTTTGGGGAATTTTTCTTGGAATGGTTCCCATTCAGTTGATGAACCACTCTGATATGGTGTAATTGTCTTTCTTTCATATAGACAAAAACCTGATAAGGGTATGGTTTCCGAGAGATGAGCCCCACAGTGTGCCCAATTTATTTTTTTAATTCTGCCATACATGATGCTTCTTAGTATATATAAAGACCGTTATTTATATTTTTTGAAAATGACTTGGCTTACTTGGAATTATTTTCGTCCAAGATTCTAAAATTTTTCTTGAAAACCCAGAATAATGCCGGGTTTGATCAATAAAATCAACAATTACTTGGTCAGTAATGAAACCAAGGACCTTCCTACGGAGTTTACGAAGGAAATAGATGTCGAAAGGTCAGAGAAAAAACCAGCTACAGGTATTAAAAAATATCTTCCGTTTCTTCTGATCTTCAATTATTCACCTTCACATTATTCTAAATTCGAAAGGAAATTATTGTTGAAAATTGACATAAGTGTCGCTCTATTCTTGGCAACCGATTTTTACTGCAAGCATTTAGATGCTTCCAATATCACCAATGCATATGTGGCCAATATGAAGGAGGACTTAAAGCTATACGGGAATGAATTGAATTATTTTTCAACTTTCTACTCGATTGGGTATTGCGTGGGGCAGCTACCTGCTGTCTTGCTTGCCAACAAGAGAGGTTGGGCTCGGTATCTATTGCTTATTTCTCAGTTAATCTGGGGCATTGCTACCTTTGCATTATCAGCAGTGAAAAATGCCAAGGAAGTGTATGCTATCAGGTTTATAATTGGATTGGCTGAATCATCAGCTTTCCCTGTTAGTTATTTGATTATGAGTTCCTGGTATACCCCCAATGAGCTTTATCTTCGAGCTGCTGTCTTCAACCTTTTCTCTCAGGTTGGTGCGCTAAGTTCTGGTTTCCTACAGACAGCGGCTCATAATTTAGACCATGTGGGAACATCTATAGATGGTCTGCCTATGTCTGGTTGGAGATGGCAGTTTATTATTGATGGTCTTATCACGGTAGCTCTTTGTCTTATTTGGATGTTCTTATTCCCAGGTACTTTTGCTCACAAGAAATTCGGCTTATTCACCCAGGATGATTTGGTTCTTGCCAGGAGAAGAATGGCTAATGCTAAGACTGAGCCTCCTAAAAAATGGGATTCCAAAACTTGGAAATATATTGCAACATCTTGGAAACCTTATTTTCTTGTTGCCCTTTGGGTAGCACACCATCAAGTAAACTACGATTCTAATTTTGCCTTATTTTTGAAATCAGAACCAGATAAATATTCAATCACTGATAGAACAAATTGGCCCACCTTGATTCCGGCCGTGGGAGCCATCTCTGCATTTACTGTTCCACCTTTGCAAAATAAATACGGGAAACAAGTAATCGTAAATGCCATTTTCATTATTATGTACTTCCATGATATAGTTTTAATCATCTGGGACGTGCCGACAAAACTAAAGTTTGCTGCATTTGCATTACAAGGTCTCATGGTTGGTTTGGCTCCAACCTTTTTTGCTTGGGGTGCTATCATTTGTAAAGAAAGTGCCGAGATGAAAGCACTCACTTTGGGTCTAATGAATTGTTTGTCATATGTTACCCAAGCCTGGACGCCTATCCTTCAATGGCCCCAGAGTGATGCACCCAAATTTTGGTTGGGCTATAGAGTCGACATTGCCATGGTCGTTGTTTGTCATCTTCTTTTTATGTCAGTGTGGTTTTTGGAACGACGTGAGAGCCAGAACGAGGAGACTGATGACAAGGATTATGAATCCAGCGTGGGCTCGCCTGACGAAGAAGTCACCACCATTGAGTATGAACATGGGAAGGAAAAAGGCTTCTCAAAGAATTAGAGCTCACTTATATATTTGTGTAAAACGAAACTATTCAGTCTTACCATTCGAGTTGTGTTCCGTAAGTATTTGTATTTGTACGCAAAGCTGCAAAAAAAAAACCAAAATGAAAATAAAAAAAAACAAAAAAAAAACAGAACTCAAATATCGATCTTCAGTTAAACGCCCTAGAACTAAAATATCATTTTTAGTTTCACAGAATAGTCCTTCACAACATTATATATAGATAAAAAACCATAAAGTTGAGTTGAATCATGAGTAGACGATCCAAAGTCCAAGCAAGGTTAGTGAATGAGGGGACTTCCAAGAAAACAAAACGCACAGAAACCAACCAAAGCGAGAAGCATAAAACATTTATGTGCATTGAGTGCCGAATCAGACTAGCTAGATGGCAACTAAGACGGCTCGAAGCACCGGCAGACTTTGAGCTTCAAATGGACCTCGAAATTGAAGCCAAAAATTTGGCTGATGCCTACGAAAGAGCGATGTCCAGATACTTTTGCCAAACACAGCATAAGCATAAGGATTGTCCCATATCCAACAAAACCCTAGTCAGAATTTTAAAAATTAACAAGCTCAAGCTAGATTATAAAATCTTGGGAAAGGCCATAAGACTCTACATACAGTATTCATTGACGATATACGGGGAATTGAAATTCGACGGTCTTCTTATGGTAAGGTTTATGAGAGAATTTATCAAGGGTCCATTTCTGCAACATTTGTATTTTTTCACTGCTCTCAATGCTCTTTACCTGACAGTCAAGAAGATTGACAAGAATGATGAGGGTTTATATAATAGATACAAAGCAGCGTCGTTTACAGTTGGTCTTTGGGATTTTATTGGCTTCTACGTAGACTATGAGTTAACGGAGAGGGCCAGGAAAACTCTTAAAAAAACATTCGAAGATAAAAGAGCCATGGCAAGAATAAAAAGAGAAAATATCGCTATTTGCGATAAATTTTCATCCAGGTGGTTTTCGGCTTTATTGATTTCCTACATTAGGTTCATATCTTTTGGGAAAAGTGGTAGAGATTCGTCAAGTTTTCGAAGATTGTTTTGTTACTTTGCTGACAAGTCAAGTGAGATGGCACATGGTTGCTTTCTTGCACACTTTTCTCTTTACTTAAGGCCTCCACCGGATACAACTACATGTTGATTGCTTAGCATATATAATGTAAAAATCTTAATTCAATACACAGCACCAGATTAGAAAAAAGCACAAACAACAACACCTAAAACACAAACATCCAGACCCAAAACACAAACAACACCACCCTCTAAAGCAATACACTCGAATCAAAACATAGAAGAGAAAACGGAAGGAGTAAAATATAAGAGCTGTTCAAGAACAAATATCAAACTACTCAACTTTTTCGACTTTACCCGTCTTGACATCGTAAATATAACCAGTGATTGGAACATCCAAGACCAAAGGACTTTTCTTCAAATATTCAACATCTTCAATTACACTCTTCTTAAGATTGTTGAAGGGCAAGAAAGCAATATGGTCTGCGTTTTCACCTTCATCTTTGATTTGGTTTCTCAAGACTTCATCGGTGAAAGTCAACATACCACAATCAGTATGGTGGATAACGACAATTTCTCTGGTTCCTAATAATTTTTGAGAAATGATGACACTTCTTAAACCATCTGAGGCTCTTCCTCCAGCATTTCTCACAACATGGGCTTCCCCTTCTTCCAAGCCCAATGCCCTGGCTGGATCAATACGGGCGTCCATACAGACTAAGACGAGCACACGACGGGAAGGGGGTAAAGCGAGATCACCTTTTGTGAATTGAGCGACATAAGCCTCATTGGCCTTTTCGAATTGACTAGCATTGGACATCCTGACAACAATTGACACACTGAAAATTTAGAAAGTTGATTATAAGAATTCAAATTAAAAGAAACGATTAAATGAAAAAGAAAAGACTAAAGTTTATCAGTGATACGAAATTACGGTATATTTATATTGAGAGAATAAAATATTTGGTTTTACCCGATACTTAAACTCCACAGCTACAAACCCTAAATAGTCGAAGAACAATGCGTACGTCATCTTGGCATCACTAATTTGGCTAATGAATACTTCATAGGCAAAGACCGTGGGGAGACAGAACTCTATCAAAACGTCACCACGAAATAATAGAAAGAGCCCCCCCTAATTGCCTAAAATGAAAACTATGGCGTTTTAGCGGGATTGCGAAATCGCACTTTAGGACTGCGCTAAAATGCGCAACATAGTAATTTGCAGCCTTTACTAAGTATCTATTGTTTTACTTGAAAGCGTGTATTGTAATACTATGGATAATACTAAATGCTATTCAATTTAGCCGAGTCAGGGTCATTAGTGTCTTTTTTTAACAAGTTGACAAACTCCGATATCTTATTACAGACCTCATTTTTGTTTGTCTTTGCAATGTCATCCCAGAAATGATTACTGGAGAGACCTTCGCATATCACCCATTGGGCAATTGAGTTGAATTTGAGTTCCCAGTCGACCGGGCCAAAATTCTTAGAGTACTTACCGGGTGCTCCTAAATAACGTTTATCATAAACTTCACCATCAAAGTTCTTTAACACTTTTGGTGTCATATTCATTATTGGGTTAATTTTAGGTTTGTGCACATGTAAGAATAATACATCGGGTTCGGTGTAGTTGTTTTCATGGTGTTCGTTTTGATATGTCATAAATTCGTTAAAAAGATTACGAGAGTAATCATTATCTTGGAATGGCCAAAGCCTGGTATCCATATTTTTATCCTTTAACCACTTTTCCCAATCATCGAAAAATTGGAGAGTCGTTTTAGGATCATGCTGTACCATGGTACTTTCTTCTAGCCAAGTTCTGGTTTTTTTATTTTTGGTTTCCAGTTTATCGTAACCAGCAAACCAAACTTGATATTGATTAAGATAGTAAGGTTCATTCATGACGTGCAATGCCGGTATAAAAGTTTCACGATCACCAGTTCCATAAGTTCCTTGGAACAACAATTTATAGTAATGTGAATGGCCATAAATATTATAATAAGTGGCCAAGACGAAACTACGGAAATGTTCACGTTTTGAAAACACCATTTGCCCTGTTTCCACCCCTTGAGCAGGTGGAGTTCCTTGTAAGTCATGGAACAACACTTCCAGATCAATGTTTTTCTTTACGTATTCACTGAAATCACCATCATTTGCTAAACCATGTCTCAGGGCAGGAGGTCCTCTTATCTTGAAACGAGCAATATCGTAATATAAGGGAGAAACACCTTTGTGCCATAAATCGGGCCACAATAACCATTTAGTGGAAAAATAGGGTTCTGAATTAAGTAGGTAATCGGGATTCTTGATGGGTAAGTTATCGGCATCAAGGGCAATTATATTATCAAATTGAGAAACAAGAAGTCCTACTGTTTTCAACTGGAATTTAGATAGTTGTAAACGATCATAGAGTTCGGCCCCGATTTCTCGTTGGATCACTTTACAAGAGGCGTTGAAACGGGGGAATAATTCTTCACATAAATACTTGTCGTAATCATTTTCATCATTTAACATTATTTCAACTGGGAGAACCGACCCCAATTCACGGAGTTGAATCAAGGTGACCATGGCACCGGCCGTAAACAGCCCACCACCATTTATGACTATTCCATCACCTTTAAAAATATGCACAGGAGGGTGATCTAAGGTTCGAAGTGCTTTCACCAAATCATCATGATTATTTTGCAAATCTTTGAACTTATCGTCGGGGAGTTGAACCCGATTATCGGATAGAAAATTCTTGGTGTAGCCGGGTCGAAGTACTTCTCGAAACATGTTCCCACCAATGTCACTTCCCTCATGCTTAAACCCGATACCTCCTAGACGAGGAGCATGGGCAAATATAAGATCATTAAAAATGAACGAGAAATATTTTTGTCTGTCGAGTTTTGAATCGATTTTATCGGAGATGAGTTTATTTATGTTCACCGAGCCCGAATTTTTTTCATCTTTAAGAAGATCATTGATGATGTACTGTTTGATTTCCGAACTATGTTGGGCCAAATAGTCTGCCTTTAATTCTTCGATTAATTGTAGCGATTTTTCCAGTTGTCTAAACACTTGATGAGTATAGTCTCGACTGACTTCGTCCTTAAGTTCTGCGATAAATTGGTCTTTATATTCACGAGCCAACTCTTCTTTCACTTTTGCCTCGAGTTCCTGGCCTTCTGGAGTTGATTTAAGTTCTTCAGATAATTTCGGTATTAGTTCTTGTTCGTTGACGGCCCCCAACTTCTGCGATGTCACCAAATCACTTAGATGTTGGTTATTATTGACTATTTCTGAATGGAGAATGTAGTATTGGGAGTCACCCGTGGGCGAATAAACGTACGAACTTTCGGTACTGCCAGAGTAGATGTAACCAAAGAATAGTAGGTTCCCCACGGTTAGAAATGCAATGATGACTAAATGAGACTTCTGTAGAAGCCGGCTGAGCAACATGATCCTGAGTCAATCGACAGTGGAATGGCCAAAGGGAATAATACAAAAAAAAAAAAAAGTCAGCAAGCCCAAAAGGAAAGGTTTGGTTCAGTTATATGATTCTCGGTATGCCAAGGATTAATGCCCACTACAAGAAAAGATTGGAAAAGAGTAGGAATGAAATAAAAAGAGCAAAATACAAAATACAAATACTTTTTTAGAAAAAGAAACTGGGACAAATAAGAGCTAAGAATAACCAATGTGGAAAAAGGTGGAACAAAATCAGTTGAAATTCAAACAAATTTGAAAATCTTCTACTATACGTCCAAGGCTTATATTTTCTGCCGGGGCTTAGATCCCATAGGGTTATCTGATGAATGGGCAACTACGCTGCCATGGTATCAGTATCCATTTGAATGCCGGCGAAGTAAGCATCTGTAGGATGGAGACATATTGCTGAACGAGTTGGCCATGGCAACTTTAGCATCACATCGTCGATCCAAAGTAGCTGTGAAAATCTACAAAATATTCCTGTTTCGCTGGTCCGCGACCAATCTCAGCCTTGTAACATTTGGCTCTGATGGGTGTGTGCCATCTTCTCATATACTCCCATGGGTCAGACCGTGACCAACTGGTGGTTTCCACCACGGAGAATGTGGATCTCTCGTAAAACGTGGGTGCCTGTTTATTTTATGAATTGTCTCGGTTCGTATAGTTTCTTTTTTCATTATTTTTTTAGCTTCAATTTTAGAGCCGATGGGGCAGCGCACGTGACCACGAACCATCCACCAAAATAGATGAATTAAAAGCAGTAGCAGACAGGCGGAGGATCGTTGGCTCATATCGTCGACGTAGTGCTGGGTTCAGCGTGATGGCACACCCGATCTGTGATTGGCTCGTGTGATTGGCTCATAATTCTCCGTATGTATCGGGGACTAATTGTAACTGCCCCAAGGGCAGTTTTGGAACGACGCTACCTGGACGGGTCCCATCCGTACCGCAAGCTGTCGTGTGCCCATATAAGGTGGATATTACAAGATGACAATGAAAAAAAGATATATATTCTATAAAAAGGTTAGTTGGGTGTAAAATTTCTTTGAGTTACTGGTTCTTCTTGTCTAGTCTTCCACATTCGTTCAATTTGTAGATCCCGATCAAGTAGGCGATTCTGGTGACCACCAAGTCGATGGCCATGCCGATGGAATCTTTGGCAAGATCGACTTTTGATCCGTCGATTTCTTGCCAGTTGACGGGGATTTCTTGCATGTTTATTTTTTGCAATTCGCTTAGTAACAAGACTTCCACGTCAAATATCCAACGTTCAGTATGCATGTGGGGGAAAATACGGGCGATGGAAGGTTGGTTGAACATCTTGAACCCACACTGAGTATCCTGAACGTCTCTGATACCAAATATAAACACCAAAGTGTGTAATCCATACATCAAGAAGTTACGAATAAACGATCTTTTAACCACGGCATCAGTATTAACCATATGTGCTCTTGAACCAATGGCCACCCCTGGTTTATCACCCAACTTACCAAACCAGGCAATTAACTTGGACACGTCCGAAAACTTGGTGGCCCCATCAGCATCAGCAAATAAGGCCAATCGACCTCGTGAATGTAATAATCCATGGGTGACCGCACCTCCTTTACCTCGATTCTGACTGAGTTTGACCACTCGAAGAATATGCGGAGACAATTTTAACTGAGTAGCCTTACGTAAAGCATATGCGTCGGTATCATCAGAGGACCCATCATCAATGATAAGAATCTCATATCTATTGTGATAATTGGCTTCCAAAAATTCAGCAGCCTCATCAAGCATCTTACCTAGACGATTCGTTTCATTATAACAAGGAATCACCACACTCAACTCAATGCTGTTGTTACGGCCTGGTGCCAGCTTATCGTGCTGCGAATTCAAGCGAGGAGGCAAATCATAACTGTTCTGGGTCGAATCATTGGTTATGTAAGTCAGCTCCTCTGTCGTGGCAAGTCGAGGGGTGTGTGAAAAATATAATACAACTGCGTATACTAAGGATAATACCACCGCTAACGAGCCCAATAGAATTAAGTAGATCATCACTTGGATATTGGAATTGAGATCATGCAAACGGTTCCACTGAATGGTTGTGTTGATGCAAGGTGAGTTTTGATTAGGGGACTTCACTTATTTGACGACAAGTGAAAAATAGAATAAAAAATCAAAATAAAATAACAAAACAAATAAAAAATTACAGGAAATAGAGAGCAAAAGATAAGAAATTTCCCAATAAAAATTTATAGCATCAACTGGGAACCAGGATTAAACGAACGAATGGAAATGGAACAAATGTCTTCACTATACCGTCTTCAATGTGTTTCATTCAACCATACTTTCAGTGTTGAAACTCAGTAAAAATTGACATTTTGTCCCGCAATTTGATTTTCGCTTCGCGAATCAAAATTTAATCGTGTTCTTTTTGCGGCTGTTACAAAGGTGTACGGGTCGAAGCTTTAATTATAATAATACAATAAAGTCTACTTATACATGATTAAACTATTTACCTGCCGCTGGCTAGCCTGGTGACTCTATTATTCAAACATCTAGCGTTATTCATGAAAATCTCAACCAACTCTTCGAAGCGAATGTTGTCAGCACCTTCTTTGAATTTATCGAACCCACTAAACAACTCAAAGGTGTCGATTTCTAATTCGGCCTCGAAACTTTGATCATGTTCAACTTGAACACGACCCAGCTTAGTTTTAATTTCCTTAGGTTTCAAGACTCGAGTAAGATCAAATTGGGTCACGGTTGGTCTGTGAGTCCAGGATTGACGTTTCTTGATTCTGGTTAATGCGGGTTTATTATTTTTTTGAATGGGCTCGATACTATTTTCGGGAACGGGATGTTCAAAAGATAATGAGAATCGCAAGTCGTACATGGAAGATGGATTGTGGATGTATAAATCGGATATTCTTTGTTTGTGGATGGCCATGTAACGAGGAGGGTCCAATGCATTATCTTTAGAAATTCTAATTGATTTGGGAGTTTCTCCACGTTGGGTAATTTGGTAAAAATCATCCGTGATATCGGTTTCTAAAGTTGAGAATTTTCTCTTGGGTTTGCTGCTCAGACCACTGGGGGTTTTCTTCAAATCTTCTTGATATTGTTTTTCTAATTCATCGAAAAAGGCCCTCATATCATTCCAGCCAACTTCATGAACACCAGAATCAAAATGGATAGCAGAAGTATTGGTGAAAATACATTCGGTGGAGACATTAATATCAAGACGTCTTCCAGCCGCTTTATCCATGATTGTTCCGAATTTTAGTTCAAGTTCCACGAACTTTCTATTAGCCAATGGGATTTCCACAAAATTTGCATAGACCCATTCAGCCACGGTACGCACCACACTTGGGGGTGGGATGGTATTGGTGATTGAACATTCCAAATCAACTGATTCTGTGGTGTTTCGATTGAAAATTGCTTTATCGGTGAGATAAGATGTTTCAGGCACCGCACCTCCATTATTATTATTATGGTTATTATTGCTAAAATCATGATTATTATCCTCATGGTACCCATTACCATTGGCATAACCTGGAGACCATTCTTGAGCCCAAATTGGGGGTTTTGAATAACGGTGAGGTTTTTTAACTGAGGAAGTGGTGGATGACTTTATTTTTTCGAGTTTATTAATTTCTTCAGTGCCAACTAGCGAGCTTGATCTTTGAGAAGAGTCTTGGACTGTATGAGATCCTGATTCGGATTTGATGGGTTCCGATTCTTGCTGCGACTTGGATTCGGATGCCGGTTCGGGTTCAGTTTTGGGTTCTTGTTTGACTGGTTTAGGAGGAAGCGAACTTGGTTGCAGGATACTGCCTAAACTTGATTGCCGGCTAACGTTGAGAGATGTCTCCTTGCCGGTGTCTATATCTACATCTTTATCATTGGTTATATCGGCAATCGAATTACGTTGCAGAAGCCTTGGGGCCGACACACTGGGGTTCTTGCTTATCACTGGTGACACAATGGGGGAGATCATAGGTTTAGGAATGGACGACGTTGGAGACTGAGTGGCACCACTGAACGACGACGACGCTGATGGGTTTAAAGGGGCAGACTGAGAATTTGCAGTCGGAAGACTTTCATGAGTAGGGACCGGATTGGAGTTGGGATTATCGTTGAGAAGGTTATTGATGGAGTTTCTTTGATGGGAGGATAGGTTTGGTCTTGAAGGTGACAGATGCTGGTCACGGGAGGCGGACTGGGGGATGGGGAACGGGGCTGACGTGGTATTGGGACTAATTGAAGCCATTGAAGAATTCGCAGCACTAGTGGAAGTATTTATAGGGGGCAATGTAGTTGATGGAGGGCTGTTAGAATCGGTGGATGCAAGGGCGGAAATTGGAGCCGGGATTGGAGCCGCAACCGAAGCGGGAGAAGAAGAGGAAGTAGTCGCAGCAGCAACAGCAGAAGTTGCAGCAGAAGGGGCAGTATCACCAGCAGCTGTTGGAGGAGGAGGAGGAGGAGGAGTAGTGGACAAGTCCTTGGGGATGGTAGGGCGATTTGATGATTCGTTATCACTTGGAGGCGAATCATTATTTAAAATTGATCCCACATTCATGATGAAAAAATTCAAATATGCAACAAAGAAATCGGTAGTCAGGGGATGCTAATGCTTTTTCTTCTATTGAATATTTTTTTTTTTCTTCTTTCTTTTTTTTTTTCTCTATTTATTTATTTTACCTTAAGTTATTTCAAACGGTTCAAATAAACAAATAAACAATCAGACAGGTTAATTGTGACGATGGCAGAGTTGAACAGACGAGCACGACGGTTGACGAAGCAATATGGAGCAAGACTGACCGTTGAATGATTGGAGTGAAGAAAGATTAAAATAGAAAAAAGTAAAAAAAAACAATTTAGTCAAGTACACAACTTCGTACGAACGACGACGTAGAGCAAAAGAAAAACCGAGGGTAAGCACGGTCGAGGATGGGCAAATAAGCAAGGTGGACAACACGCAAGCAATTGGGAACTGTTGCAGGTTGATCGTGGGTTGGTCGTATGGGAAAGGAGGGTGTTGAAAGGTTTGTTGTAATTGTGAATAACCGTACAATTTGATGTTTAACCGCCATTTTCAGATTATCGCACAAAAAAAAAAAAAGGACGACGGTACGCACACGACAAACAAAACACCCAGACACCACTACGTTTACAATTGTTGCTTCAAGTTGATAAATGAATGAATAAATAGACTATATAGAGTATAGAGAGGAGTCACTTGAGAGATTAGTAGCCTAAGTTCTGGTTGAGTCTGTTGGCAACGGCATCGATGAATTCTTCTGTTGTGACGTAGGAAGATCTTTCGGTTTTACCTTGGGCCAAGGCCAAATCTTTGGTCATAATACTATCTTGCAGGACGGTATCAATGACGGCTTTTTCCAAGCTTTCGGCAAACTTAACAACATCGGGGGTTTCATCCAACTTCCCTCTTTGAATCAAGCCTCGAGTCCAAGCAAAGATGGAGGCAATGGAGTTGGTGGAAGTTTCCTTACCCTGTTGATGTTGTCTGAAATGTCTGGTAACGGTTCCATGAGCGGCCTCGGCCTCGAATGCTTTACCATCAGGGGTCATTAACACGGACGTCATCAACCCTAAAGAGCCAAATCCTTGGGCCACGATATCTGACTGAACGTCACCATCGTAATTTTTCATGGCAATAACGTAACCCCCCTTAGATTTAAGCATTTGAGCCACCATATCATCGATTAAACGATGTTCGTACCAAATGCCCAATTTATCCATTTCCAGTTTATATTTGGTATCGTACAAGTTTTCGAAAATATCTTTGAAGCGACCGTCGTATTTTTTCAAGATGGTATTTTTGGTCAGGGAAAATAAGTTCAATTTACGATCAATGGCAAATTTAAAACTGGATTCAGCAAAATCAGTGATGGACTTGTCGGTGTTGTACATCGACAATGCCACCCCGGGACCATCGTAGTGGAACACAGGGTAAGTTTGGGTAGCAGAGCCATCATCGGGCTTGAAAACAAGTTCTAAATGGCCTGGTTTGGGGATCACGGTGTCAGTGGCCTTATATTGATCCCCGTAGGCGTGTCTACCAATAATGATGGGTTTTTCCCAAGAGGGAACAATACGAGGAATGTTGTCAATCACAATGGGTTCTCTGAAGACGGTACCTCCCAAAATGTTACGTAAAGTCCCGTTGGGACTCAACCACATTTTTTTCAAGCCAAATTCTTTAACACGAGCCTCATCTGGGGTGATGGTGGCACATTTCACCCCAACCCCGTATTTCAAGATAGCAGCAGCCGAGTCATGAGTGACTTGATCGTCAGTCTGATCTCTGTATTCGATCCCCAAATCGTAGTACTTCAAATCGATATCCAAATAGGGGAAGATCAACTTATCCTTGATGAATTTCCAGATGATTCTGGTCATTTCATCCCCGTCCAAATCAACGACGGGATTCTTAACTTTGATTTTATCAGGCATGGCGAAAAGGGAACTTAAAGATTTAAAACTATCTACACAAAATAAATCGAGAAATCAGGAATGTCCCCAATTATATAGCAATATTTATACCTGAGTGAATTTTATTTCCCCCTCATTGCCTCACCTCCACCGCGTCTTTTTGTTTGGGTCAATCGTTGTGAGTAAAGTCCGAATTTGGTTATATGCCGACAGAAAAACCGGGCCCAGGTGGAGACTGGGGTGCATTGACATGAAAAGTACCCCAGAATTGGCCCCTACCCTTACCGTTTATCGTCATTCATCATTTCCCATCATCGTCAATGTACCATCAAATGTACCATCAACAGACAATGGTGTCAGACGTTTCCTTCACTTGTAATGGGGTGCTTATAATTTGGTGCCTTCTCACTGGGTGCTCGGCGAGCCCAAACAGCCGAAAGATCAATGCCAAATTGTGGAGACCTGGCCAAAGATCCCGAGTCTTTCCTCAGGCTACGCGCTAAGCGCCCCGGCGAATTGCGGATGTCTCCGAAGAATGCTATTTATGGGGGGCTTTTGGGACCGGCACACGACAAGGTCGGAAAATAATCTGGAACCCTAAAAGATGCACGGGTGTTTGCTTTGGAGAGGAGCGCGGTCACGTGCCACACCGTTACCCTGTCTTTCCTCGTTTTTTTAAGCCAGAGGTTTTCTGGTCTATAAAAAAAAGGGAAGAAGAGCTGGAGGTGAAATTTTTTTCAGTAGTTCTTTTTGCAGGGTTAGACCCAAAGGTATGTTTAATAATGCACGAACAGGTGTATTGCCATGCCGTTGTTATGATGATAACCTAACTCAGCTCACTCAGAGTCACTGACGATGCTGATAACCTTCCTTTTCCAACATTCATCAATTTATCTGATCATTTTGGCTCGGGCAATATACTGAAGAAGATACATTACGGGATTCATACTAACGTTAGCAGTATGCATTAGCTATTTAAGTAGAGGTCACTCCACACACGCTAGCTGTATACATTAGCTATTTAAGTAGAGGCCACTCCACATACATTAGCTATTTAAGTAGAGGCCACTCCACATACATTAGCAGTATAGTTAAGTGGACGTCTCTCCACATACGCTCAGTATCGTTAAGTAGACGTTGTTCACTCCACTGCGACGGGGCTCTTCGGCCGCAATTCCTCGATTTCTTTTGACTGAGGAACCAAGTACTGGACCACTTGTTTCTGTTTACCGGCAGGATTCAATTTCTTATAATTGACCAACGAGGTGGCGTACAACTCGCGTTCGTATTCTTGAGCATCGAAATTGTCCAATAATACGTCGGGTCCCATGATCACCCAACCTTTTCTAAGTTTAATGGGCAATTTGTACCCGGTTCGACTGGGGATGATGTGCAAACGGCGGTTGACATTGGCAAAATTTTCAGCCACCCGGTATATGGCATCGGGTACCGCATTATTATTAGTCGTAGCAGATGTAGGCGATTCGATTTGTAAATCGGTGTCAACGTTACAATGAATCAAGTGATTATCGGTGGCCCGACGTACGGTGCCGGTGATACACATCCAACAATGCCATTGTTTGCGTTCAAACATCGACAGGTCGTCGTGGGCTGCGCGTGGATAAAAATGACTATTTTCATCAATGGGGATAAACACCAATTCCTCCAGTCGGCGGAATTTTTTATTCCAATTTTCACTGTTCAATAACGTGGTCAATTCTTTGATCTTATCGGTGGTGCTCCAGATAAATAAAAACCCCGGTTTACTACATAACTTGTGTAATGGTAACTGCATCAATAAGGGGAAAATAAATTGATTTTCCACCAAGGCCCCGATCATAATCACATCAAACTGAAGATGATACCGACCAATCCAGCGATTCAACGTGGGGATGATTTGGTTCGCCTCCACTTTACACCCAAATTGCTTCACGCCGTGACTCTTCACCTGATTAGCCTTCAACTGTTTTAAACGCTCCAATTTGGGATACCCTTCCGTGGGGGTTTGTAGATTGCGTATATACTTGATCGGGGACTCCAGTGGCCCCCGATAGAGAAATCGGTTGGCGTAGTCATTCTCCAAGACCATGGGTTTCTGCTCTGCTTTCATCGTGGGGGTTTCCAAATCCTGTCGAGTAGGGGCAACGCTCCTATTCTTACCAAACCGATTATACTGGTATTTGTGGCTAGTGGCCATGGTGGTAGACGAATTAGTAGCGTTCTGTGATGCGTTCATGTCTGTTTGTCGTATTATTGTAACGCAAACACCTCAAGAACAATCCTGTTATTTATAACATCCCCATTATTCCAATGTGGTAGTTTTGACAACTCGAGTGTCTTTTTTTTTGCAGATGTTTCAAACGGGGCTGTATACAGGAACCACTTTTTTGCTGCAATTTTTTTTTTTAGCTTGATTAAGAGGCTGCCACAAATGTAAAACTAACTATGTTTTATATGCTTCCATCACTGCTTGGAACACATTGTTATAGATGGAGAGTCCCTTCTGGAGTCTGCGGCGTGCCAATCAGAGGCAGGTGTTGCAACAGAACAATACCCCCATCTCCCCCATTACCAAGCTCACCACCTCATCTCGTGTTAGTTCAAGTTTCCGGTACTTTGTCATCGACGCCGTGAAACTGTTACAAAACAATGATAGCGTACGTTTGCCGTATTACCGTTGAATATTCAGTTTGTTTTCTAACTCAAGCAGAACAGTAAGCTCGCCTCCACTTTGATCAAGATTGATCAGCAGCTTAATTTATATTCAACCTTGGCCTCGTTGAATCTTGGTTTTTTGCTCAATCTGCCCTTGTTGAACCTACTTGCTGGTAAGTGGTGCGGCCATACTCCCGAGTGTGATCCCAAGTTGATACGGGCTCTTAGTCTGTTTTTGAAACGAGTGTACCATGGGTTTGAAACTTCTTCAGACATGTTCCGCGATGAATCAGCACAGGTGCGATTCATTGAGGCTACCTCGTTGCTATACTCGAAGTGTTACGGCTGGAATCAGAGCATGATTAGTATCGAACAGTCCACCATTGTTGAAATAACCACCAGTTTACTCCGGCTCTTATCCCAGAATCAAGCTCTCCTCGTCCGCTGGTTTACTGGAGACTTTATCCCTTATGATTTATTCAAGAAAATCGTCGCTGCGCATGATACTCAACCGTGGCCCCTATTAGTACAGATTATTTCCTTGGGTAGACTCGATCCGACGGTTTCCTATTGGCTCCTAGATGATATTGAGTCCGTTTCTAAAATATTGATGGAAGGATGCTTGAATATCAGTACTTCTCTTTCAGAATGCCCTTATGTCAACTGCTTATTGGCAATTAGCCAACTTGATTATCCTGAATACACGGGAATCTTAATCGACGATTTCTTTGATGTATTTCTCAATCCGATCCAATTCGAATCTGCCATAAATTACATTTGTTTTTTCATAAAGAGCAATCTCCACCAGAGTTCGTTGTTAAAATCCCGATTGGTTGACTACATAACCTCCGAGGTATTTGACCAGACACTCGTGTTATTCCTGTCCTCGTGTACTCAGTCCATCATTCAATTGGTGGCTGAAGTTTTAAACTGGGGTGAGCCCAACATAATTGGCCATTTCTTCTGCACTGCAAACTCTGAACGTCAACTCCACCTTCATCAACACCTGCAACAGCAACTACCAGAATATCTCCCCACTTTGAGACAGCACGCTTACAATTGCCTCCATTCTACCACAACATCCCAACAAGTGGCTCGTTTACAATACTATCACTCAACTTTCCTCCAATCACTGCTCTTATCCCCTGGCCAAATGGATCCTAGCAAACCCCTACCCAATTTCATCCTTAGTAAACTTATTTTTTTTTTCAACAATGATACCGATACCAACCTCAACCTTATCAACCTTATCATTAAGTCGCTCATGGCCACTCTACAGATTACCCCAGACTCCACCTTTTTCGACGTAATCAACTACTTGGCCTATTGTTATGCCATTTATACCGACTCTGGTCTCGACAACAACAATAGCAACGGCGCCCTAACCGGAGTCAGCAGATCTCCTTGTTATCAGCCTATTCACCTACAACCGCCCCCACAATTGGGGCTGATCACGGAACAACTCTTACCGATTGGCCACCCCCGGCACGCCTTCTTGCTGGAGAACCTATTAATATACCGAAGCTTAATTGGTGAAGTATATGCTGGTTGTAAATCCAGAGCCTGGTTCAACTCTGAGGTTTAGTTTTTAGTTATTTCAACTCGATTTGACTTTTCTGGAGATGGTCCTGCTCAATTCAAAACAATTCAAAACAAAACACAACTCTTTGTTCTGTTGTTGTAGTGCCGTATGGCCTGAAGGCAACCCACAGGCATAAAACGAAATAGTGCGTGTGCCAGCACCAAAAACAAAAAAAAAAAAAGCACATATAGTGAAAAATAACTTTTTTGATGTAAAAAATTGCACCCTGTAAATCAATTTTGTGTCAATTTTATGCACACCTCGCGTAAAATGACGTAAAATACGTCAAGACCTGTCAAAAAAAAGGATTTACTCTTTCAGATTTTTGGCTAATGACATAAGGTTCGGTCTAACAGATAGGGTCCCACTATAGTATACTATTCTGCACAGTTAGTATAGTTTGTGGAGATGCTATATAACTAATTTATTCTTTCTAGAAAGCCATGTTGCTACATGGGAATGGCAAAATGTAAGTCGCTGCCTGATGTTGATTTACGAAATTGTCGACGTTGAGCACTAATATGAAACAATGCTCGGTTATTCTTCGTTAGAAGTCATTCCTGAATCCATCGAAGACGAACAATACGCCCACTATTGTTCTTCGGGGATGTGAGTTACTAATGAACAACATTTTTTGAGCCCATATCCTGTTTATCCGGGACTTCTTCTGCCAGATATTTTTGTCTGAAACTGCGTGCATGATTTATTTCTTTTTCACTTTTATTTCTTTTGGAGTTTTAACTCCTGATCCATGCACCTCCATGGCTCATTGGATTCCTTGTGCTCGGGTCTTGAAAACCACTGGCTGGGAACTGGATATCTATATCCGTTGCGAAGGTTGGTGTAGTTAGCTTATCACCTGTCAACCGGTCCCAAACAAGAAACAATAGGGTATGGTGGCTTAATATCGAAACAAAGAAAGAAAAGAGAGAAAGAATGAATGAACGAAAAGAAAAATAAATGACAATAAACGGTTAGGGTTGAAAACGGGCCGTGCCACATTATTACGGCCCCTGAACAACTAAAAAACAATTCGTTTAGTGCAGGCTCAGTTACATTGTTCATACATACTTGCAGGAGGGATTTCCACCTCTTAGTATGAAATAATAGCAAGTTCTAGACTTGGAAAGTTATATGACTAGATAAAATGTTTTGGGTAGCATGTTGAGTATTGATTCAGCTATAAGAAGAAAATACCTCTTTCTTCAACCCTTTTCTTCAATCCTTTCTCGAATCCTTTCTCCAATCATCTTCCGCAATCGTTTTCTCCAACCATCTTCCGCAATCCCTTTTTTGAACCTTATTGCTAGATTTTGCGATTAGGGTAAGTTTTAGAGAAGAAAAAGGGGAGAAAGAGAGCAAGATACATCCAATCAAAAGAATAGCAGCCATTTACCCAAATGTGCCCATGCCGATTGTTGGCTCTTTAGACTACTGATCATCCAGCTAATCCGCAATTAATTATCATCAATTACCCAATTCAGATCCCCTCTATTGTTCTTTCCTACAGCAGACTTGAGCTCCGTGGTGGTTTAAATTATTATTGGACTTAAAAACGCAAGTAACAAGAAGTGCCAGGCTAAAAATAGGAGTTTGCTTAAAAAAAAGAAAAAATCAGAGAAACCATATCCGACCGAGAATAAAAAATAATCTAAAATAATAACGGGAAATAATAAATTTTACTAGTTCATTCTCTAGGCTCAAATCATTTTCCTGCTATAAGTGTTGGCTTATTTGAAGGCTCGTTGAGTTTCAGGTGGCTGCAACCGTTGAACTTATTATTTTTTAGTAGTTCTGATTTTGTAAGCTGAGTTATGACTTCATTTCATGTGATTAAAGTTCAACCATGTCTGATAGAGTCGACACTTAAGAGTATGATAAGGAGGAATGATAACACAAGTTGACCATTCTTGCAACTCCACATCTTTCAATGGTAGAATGAAAACTATATAAAGACCCCATTGATTCTTCCAAAGTCACAAACATTTCAGGTTTCGATATTCCTCACTGACAAACAGAAAAAAGTAAAACAGCTATTTTCTTTCCAACAACAACAATGTTCCTCTTAAACTTGACCCATAAAGCCTGGATCTTATTGGCTTTGGCTTTCCTTTCCTTTGCTGGTTCGAAGGTTGATGCTTTAGCTATTCCAGAAGTCGACAAGAGATCTCCTGGTATCCTCTCTCTTAACTTCACCGTTCCAAGAGATGAATACGTTTTTGTTAATTCCACTGATGGTATTCATAGTGTCCACCGTTCTTCAGTTGATAATTTAAGCAAGAGAACGCTTATCGGTCAAAGAGCAGAACAACTCCAAAAGAGAGCCGATTTCCTGCATGCTATATTCAGGGAAGGACCTTCTTATCTTACTGATATTTATCTTGGTTCCGATAGACAACACCTTGTTGTTGTTATTGATACTGGCTCTTCTGACTTATGGGTTCCAACTCCTAACGTTCAGTGTCACGCTGGTGAAGGGAATTCTTGTACTGATCACGGTACTTATGACTCTTCTAGTTCCTCCACTTTCAGAAACTTGGGTACCTCTTTTTTTATTGAGTACGGTGATGGTACCACCTCCCAAGGTACTTATGGTGAAGAAACTTTAGCTTTTGGTTCTGATGGTACCCCATCGATCACTGGATTACAGTTTGCTGTTGTCACTGAAACGTCAATTGAAGAAGGGATCCTTGGTATCGCTGAAGAAAATCAAGAAGCCACCCAAGATAGATACCATAACACCCCCGAACTTTTATCCAGTCAAGGAGTTATTGGTAAGACAGCCTACTCGGTTTATTTGAACAGTCAAACTGCAAGTGAAGGTTCTGTTATTTTTGGGGGTATTGACAAAGCCAAATATGACGGTGACTTAGTTAACTTACCTATTACAGGTGATTTTGGTTTAGCCGTCGAATTAAACTCCATTAAGTTTAACAATGGTGATTCATACAATGCTGGTTTGGCTGCTGTTTTAGATACCGGTACCACCTTGACTTTCTTAAGCCAAGATCTTGCCGATAGTGCCGGTCAAGAATTCAATGGTACACCCTTTTACATCAGAACCACTAAATACTATCAGATCGACTGTAACCAGCCATCTGATCAATACCTCACTTATAACTTCAATGGTGTTAGTATTCAGGTTCCATACTCCGATTTATCCTTTGACCTTTTCACCAATGAGGATACCGGAAGTCCCATCTGTGTATTGGGTATTCTCGGTAACCCAGATTACACGATCTTAGGAGAAAACTTCTTGAGACACGCCTACGTTTATTACGATCTTGCTGATGGCTATGTTGGCATCAAACAAGTTAAGTACACCACTGATTCCGATATTGTTTCTGTCTAGGTTTGTTTAATCTTTGTGTCTAAGTTTGTTTAATCTTTGTGTCTAAGTTTGTTCAATCTTTGTTTCTGTCTAAGTTTGTTCAATCTTTGTTTCTGTCTAAGTTTGTTGTTTCTGTTCTCGCCTCTTATCAATTTCTGCAGACAAGTTGATCTCAGAGCAATTTTTTTAAAGAATTGGAACAAATAATCGAATTGAAATTGAAAATCAAAGTCAAAAAGTAAAATAAAAAATGAAATTAAATATAAGTTAAAAAAAGTGTTATTTTTGTATATTTTTTTTAAAAAAAATTTTTTTTTTTTTTTGACGAAAAGTGTGTTGCAGCCAATTGTAAGATTCCTGCATTGTAGCCATCAGAATTGTGATACGAAGCTAGATCACGGGCTACTTTATTAGCACTCACAGATGATTGACTGATACTGGATGTTTGTTTATGCTGTGGAAGTCTGCTAATTTGGCAAGAAGGTCAGCCTCTACAGAATGACTTACTTTATTTGTATTGTTCTTAACTTTCGTTATGATGACCGAGAAAGAATATATGTATATGTATATATAGATATATATATACAAAAAGGTGTAAAATGATTGATTTAAAAGACAAAATGACAGATGGGCATGTAAACATAAATAAAGGACCGTTCTTTTCGTAACTTTTAGAATCGAGATGAACTGAAGAGGTTTTTCTTTCCACGTACTTATTATACAAAAGTGATAATAAGCTAAAAGAGCAAAAAAAAAGTGAATACTTTTCTATATGCTTCATGATTTCATTTCGATTTTCAGATGAATAGAAGGTCATATCATAATAAATATTTTGGAGAAGATGGGTTATTAAAGGCAAACGTCCTTGGGAGAGAGGATCATTCATTTTCTCTTGATTCTTTTTATTATTATTATTATCTTTTTTTTTTTTATTTCAATTAGTTTATCGATTTTTTTTTTTTTTTCTATTTATATTTAGTTGATTTATATCAATCGTTGAGGCATGAGTAGTCGAAAACCATTTTGATTGTATCGGCAAGTTTAGGCCTTGACGGTTCTCAAACCATGGTTTGATCTAAAGATAGAGTCACCTTCCGAGTAACCTCTACCCAAACCAAAACCAATACCGAGCCAGACAGGGAAAGCTCTTCTCTTGAACACCAAGACGGATAATAAAACACCACCACCAAAACCTAACCCGGTTTTAATCAAGGCATTGGATAATACAACATCCCATTTATCATTCAATAAGTTTTGAGATGGAGTGGTGGGGACAACTTTTTGTTCAGTGGACATGATGGACTAGAGGTGGCTTGTTAGTACCAATTGTTCATACTCAGAGTGGATTTCAAGTCAATTGAGCAATCCAGGGGGATCAATTCCCTTGGTGTCAACCGAGGGCCAGGTTTGCGAGTAAAGCAACACTCACCGAGGCTCTTTCGCCATTAATTTGAAAGTAACAACGACAGAACAGCGACTTAAACGCGGCACAATAAGAAACAAATCGAAATAGACTTTGGTCACATACATGCTATGTGTGGTATTCACTGGGTCAACTGGTATGAGTATACGTTAAAGGTCTATTTTCAGCTTCAACTTGAATAACTCGAAGTCTCTCATTTTTTTCTCTCATTTTTTTCTCTCTACGTTTTTTCGTTGTTTTTCATTAAAATGCGGTTTTCCTTTTGTGAGAAAATTGGTTGGTTGAGAATGAAAGTTTATTGTATGAAGGAATTGTCAAATTCGGAAATCTGTAGCTTGGGCACGGGTGTTTTTCTTGCCATAGACAAAGTAGAAATAGATGAAGTAGTAGATGTAGTAGAAGTAGATGAAGTACAAGTAGATGTAGTAGAAGTAGACATAGCAAAAGTAGTTGTAGTTGTAGTAAATGTATTGATGTATTAGTAGTAGGCGTAGTACAAGTGCTGGTATTGTTCGTGTATATTTGCAGTAGAAAGCCGATAGTTGAATGCAAGTTGCAAAATCATCTACAATGTGTGATCCGTATCTGACTCCAACGGGTATGAGCTGCCAGATGGTAGTAGCCACAACGAAGCCTTTAAAAATCACTTACATCTAATCTTCGACTTGGACACGTTCAAGTATAAACTCTCAGTGATCCCTAGATTCATCTACGTGATGTTATTGCATCAAGTAATTGAACCCATGAGTCGTTTTGCTTACATATTAAATCAGAATAAAAAATGCAGTTAAATTTCTATGTATGTCATTAATCATCTCTCCATTCCACAAACACTTCGTCGGTTCTGAATCTTTGCGTGCACACAGTATTCCATAATTCATTAGTCTGGCCCATTCTATAACTTAACAAGCCCGCATGAGCAATCATGATCCCATTATCAATACAAAACCGTTCGTCGGTGGCGTGTATTGACCCATTTTGACGATCTTTTACCATCAATGCCATCATTTCTTGTAATCGTTCATTGGATCCCACCCCACCAACTATAAGCACCTGGTTACTTTGTACGTGTGCCATGGCACGTTCGGTGATTTCCACCAACATGGAAAAAAGTGTTTCTTGTAATGAGAAGCAGAGATCTTCAGGGGTAATCGGTTCACCCGTCTCATCATCAATCAATTTCTTATTCTTATTCTCACTAAATAAATCTTTGGCCAACGTATCGATATGAGCCAAGATACCCGACATCGACAAGTCCATACCTTTCACAGTATACGGTAAAGGTACCAAGTGTTTGCCTCGTTTAGCCATTTGCTCGATATTATAACCAGGAGCCGGTTCATTGGGGATCCTTAATGTTCTGGCAAATCGATCCAAACAATTCCCAATGGCTATATCCAAAGTTTCCCCGAAAATTCTGTATCGTTGTCTTGAATAGGCAATAACCTGAGTGTTCCCACCACTAACGTATAATACCACTGGATTCTGAGCACCCGTGATTTCTCGTCCCATCTCAATATGCCCCACACAATGGTTGACCCCCACAAGTGGTAAGTTCCACAATTGGGCCAATGTTCTTGCAGCCACCACCACACTTTGTAAAGGAGCCCCCATCCCGGGACCCTGTGTGAAACATATACAATCAAGATCTTGCCTCTTAATTCCAGCATCCGCAATCGATCGTTTGATTATACGAACCACCCAATTCCGATGATGACGGGCAGTATCACGGGGCAAGAACCCTTCACCTGGAGGAGTTACATACGTGTCTCGAACGTTCGAAAGAACCTCGGCTCGATTTTGTGAACTCAAATGCCCCAAGTTATGCTTGATGACCCCAACCCCAAGTTTATTGGCAGAACCTTCGAGACCAAGCGCAAGGTAATACGGTTTGCCTGACTTGGCATACTTGTCAAGATTGACTGAGCTCAGCATGGTGGGATGTAGTTCTTTGGTGTAGGAGCTGCTTAATGAAACAAGATGATCTTCGACTTCAGTTACTTTCTTCCTTTGCCTTTTTTTTTTTTTTTTTTTTTTTTTTTTTTTTTTTTTTTTTTTTTTTCGAAGACTTCGTTTTTGATCAGCGTATGTGCAGGTCTTTGAGATTGGCACCAAAATCTAACCAAAAAAAGAAAAACAAATAGAAATAAAAAACATAAACAACTCGATAGAACACTGTTGCTGCACCACACGAAAGCAAATTCCATGAGTTCCACGACGAAAACTAGTCTCAGTGAGTACATGGACCTCATAGACGAGTCCTGTCGGCTGATACAGGGGCTTGAGTTCCAATCTCCTGGAATATTTACCAATGCCATCATCACCAAACCCTCGATTACCAAGCTATTAAAAGATGCTGCTGACCACGAGCAAGCGTTATATAAGATCAACAAGACCAATACGGGAGGTTTCACTAGCACAACCACGCGTAAGATCACCAATGGTGGATTAGGTGGGTCCGATGACTATTTGGAAGGACATATTGACACGATCGAACTAAAACCAGAACGTGTTGACGGTAAGTCGATATATATTGATAATAGTTTCAATGAGTACATCAGCGATGGGAACGTGAGTAAGGGCAAAGTGCGTCTGGCGGTGAGAATTCCTCAGATAGTGAAGGAAAACTGGGACCAAGCACTGCAACTGCAACTGCTGCCTCCATACCTGAGATCAGATGATCCATTTACCTCACCCAGCAAAAGACATCAGCAACCACCCCAGCAAACAGGTCCTCATTACAATTTGATACCTGAGTCTGTGGTGCAATCAGAAAACATTAACGACATTTGCTCGGCATTACTACAATTGATTGTGAAATACCCCACTTTGATCAATCGACCTGGGTTACACGGGGATATAAATGAGTATCAACAGCAGTATAACCAATTGATGCAAGAGATTGAGGATTTAGAAAAAGTGGTGAGTGAACAACGAACCCAGTTGAATTATTATAATGTGAATATGGGGGAATTTTCGCCTGTACGTGAAGATCGAATTAAACAAGGGTTGACTTCACTGGACGACAATACCATTGACATTGATGAATTATTACGATTAGAGGAGGCCGAGATTCAAGCATTAGAAAATGAGTTAAACGAAAAGCAAAATCATTAGCAATATCCGTTAGCATCATTAGTGTATAATAGTGTATAATAATCTACAAATTGAAAATTGATAATCGAGTCTATTACTATACAAAAATTAAACAATGAAGGGTCACGAGGAACCAATCAAAGGAATAAAATATACAAGCAATTAATCAGTTTAGTTGATAGAAGACAAGATATCAGAGTCACCAGCATCTAAGATGGCTAAGGTACCAACTCTGAATAATTTACCACAAACGGTACCTAATTCGTTGTTACCACCTTGGAAGTAGTAAACTTGGGTCTTAGACAACATAGCGTAGTATTCCAATTCAGATTTTCTCAAAACTGGGGTGTTACCAGCAATGATGATCAACTTGGCCTTACCGGATCTCAAAGCCTTAACGGCGGATTTGTAACCCAAGGTATATTTACCAGATTTGATAACCAAACCTAATTTGGCGTTAATGTTTTCTTGATTCTTAGATTTTGGGGCCTGAATTGAAAAAGTTAGTATATCATGAATGAAGATGATGCACAAAGAAACATTAGAATCATCTCTACGAGACAGTCGTTTGTCGTATTATACCGTATGAAATATAATACTGGCGTTATTGAGACGTTATGAAAATTAGTATCTTATTGGCCTGATTCTTCCAATAGATATCATAACGACACCCAACCATCCTTGAAGGATGAGCCATTCCTTTGAGTTAGCTTTGAAGTAAAAGTATACGGACCATCTCTGCGTTTTGATTGTATTAATACACTCCGGTCTTAATGATGATAAAAGAAGATTATGAAAACCTATTTTAACAAAAGTAGTAATATAATCTTCTATATATATTTTGTCGCATCCCATCGAGTGAAAATTTTCGAGAAAGAGGAAAAAACAAGTAGTGCCTGACCCAGGTTCTCAAACTGAGGGAAGAGATCAAAATAGCAGTCACAAGTGCTCACGTGAACCGTGCTCCTCACCTCAATTGCTGAAATGATACACCGAATGCTTACGTAATGGGATGCTGGGTGGGCTGTCTGCAGGACCCACCCATACATCCCTCTCCTGTATACAGTCTTGGTATCGCACTCAGTGAAGATTTTCAACTGTGAGGAACTGGGATTGTCTGGGAAGAATGAGAGACAGGGAAAAGTTTTTTTTTTTTCAAAATTGAGTACATTAAAATTTTTACGTCTGTTGATTACTGTTAGTTCCTTCTCTTGTTCAATAACCCATCAATAAGGTATGTTATTACCATAGACCCCTATACGTTCGGCCGTCTCGTCGACTAATCCCTGAGGATACCTGTTTGTCCACTGTCGTATATGTTTCAGAATGCAGATGTGAATATATTGTCGATATAAGATGTGAATATATTGAAGATGTGGAAAGGAATATGCCATAAGTTAAGATACATTAAAGTCGTCCTTGAGTCTATCGAATCGTGAATATACCAGTGAATAAGGGAAGGCGAATAAGCAAATGAAATTTCTGGAGGATCCTAATATCGAAGCAACCTATTTTTCAACACGATAGAATAATGAAACACTTCCGAATAGAACAGAGGAGAAGTTCAGGTTAAATCAGGCTAGTGAACGGCACTCAGTTTATTACAGTATACTAACAAAGCTTTTTAGACATCAAAAATGAAGGTTGAAATTGACTCCTTTTCAGGTTCTAAAATCTACCCAGGTAGAGGTACTTTATTCGTCAGAGGTGACTCCAAGATTTTCAGATTCCAATCTTCTAAATCTGCCTCTTTATTCCACCAAAGAAAGAACCCAAGAAGAATTGCTTGGACTGTTTTATACAGAAGACAACACAAGAAAGGTATTTCTGAAGAAACTTCTAAGAGAAGAACCAGAAAAACCGTCAAGAACCAAAGAGCCATTGTTGGTGCTTCTTTAGAATTAATCAAAGAAAGAAGATCCCAAAAACCAACCGATAGAAAAGCTGCCAGAGATGCTAAATTAGCTAAAGACAAAGAAGCTAAAAAAGTTGCTAAAGCTGCCAGAAAAGCTGAAAAGGCTAAATCTGCTGCTGCTGGTGCTCAATCTAAGGTTTCTAAACAACAACAAAAAGGTGCTTTCCAAAAAGTTCACGCTACCTCCCGTTAAGATATAGATGCCTTATTTTCAATAGCTTAAATAATCTTTTCTTTTTGTTATTAATAACGTATACTTAAAAATTTGACCTTACTTAATTTTGTAGTGTTTCAACTTATACCTTGTATTCACCCCGTATTATCCCTCGAGGTTTATTTAGTCTACTTAATACTACTTCTATTTGTTCATGAGAATCGGAAGTAATTCGTTTAAATCCAAAATTGAAACTTTCGGTACTATGACAGAAAACAAGTCGATTATTACTAGCATCATGTAAATCCTCTATAACCACGATAACTCCCACATAAAACGATGGCTCCAAATATCGAATGATTGTCACTAATTGTTCCGGCCATTCAATATACTCTGAAGGTGGTATTTCACTTAATTTACCCACTATTGTTTTGGCCAACACCGAGTCGATGATTTGTTCCCCATTCCCACTACACATACATGAAATACGATAATTTTCATTGGTACTGGTATCAACGGCACTTCGAGGAATCCCAGCACATCCCACTCTACCAGGTAGTTTGAAAAAATTACCCCCGGATGAAGTGGCCATAACAAACTCTTCTCCAATATTTAGTATACCTATAGTATCTTGAATCTCATCCTTGACTATAGTACGATCCCCCGTCATATATAAATCATAAGTTTTTTGAGCTCGAGACAGTACTAATGACTGGCTTGATCCCTGATCGTCAATACCCAACCACCGATTTACGGTGATGCGTGATTCATAATCCATAACTAATGGTTTTGTCAACCCCATTTGATGAAAACGAGTCCCCTCGCCATAAAGTTTATTAAGACCATTTACCAACTTGAACGTTTCTTCAATGGGGTATATATGTTTAATACCATGTAATGTCAACTCAGTTCGAGTGCCCGTTTTATCAGATACAATCACTGAAGCATCACACGATACTTCTCCGTTGATGTCTAATGAAGATCCATAACCCGTATTGATCAACTCGTGACGTTCTAAGCTTTGTCCAATTTGAATCACATTGTCAATCTGATTCGAATTTTCCAACTGTAATGCACTTTTGAGTATTCGTTTATACCGAGTATTGTTCTTTGTCGAAACACGGCCAGCTCCAATGTGGATAACTATCAAACTCATAGACTATATCATCGATTCACGTTTTCAAACCCAAGTTTTAACTTTGGTATTAATGTTGTAGTATTCGCAGTTAATAAAAAAAGAAGAAAAATATCAGACTGTGTTGATTAGGAGTTGCACATCGATAGAGATAAGTTATTGCCTTTTCAATGGATAGCTGTTTTGAAGTAGTTCACTTGCAAAACAAATACCATAAGCATCAAAAAAAAAGTTAAAAAAGAAATGGTCCCTAGCAGGATCGAACTGCTGATCTTGGCGTTATTAGCACCACGCCTTAACCAACTGGGCCAAGGGACCGTTTTCTTGTAAGAAGTTATCAGGTGGCTCTTGGCACTGAGACAAATTAGAAATTAAAGAAAGGCCCATACATCTTATACTGTTTTCAAATTTTATCGATACAATTTTGTAATAGCTACTAATATATATTCATTCTGGAATAAATACACTCCATTTGCTTCGTAATATGAGATACCCGGAAGAGACGGTTTGTTTCGTTATCTTATTGATGGGTATCCAGGTGATACATCCGCATATTATCACTGTTTATGAAGTTTGGGCCAATTTTATCACATGATGGCCATCATAATAGCCGATCAGCAAAAGATATCTTAAATGTGCATACGCTGGTAGTAACTTGAATTCACTCGTTGTGATGTGCTAAATTAAGTACAGAAAAACCAGAATTGAAAATTACTGATTTTTGTCGAAATTTTCAAAAAATCATCAATACATGAAAAGTACAATAATAAATAATAAGTATATATTTCATAAAACATACACGTAACTATCTAATCATATGAGCGGCTGCAGAAACAACAAATGAGGAAGCTAGTAAATATGTTAAGAGAATGAATGAATTGAATTAACAAGACTCCCATAATGGGCTCGTTCGTTGTCCAACTGGATGAGACGATTAACCTCATACTCCAAGTTTCGGAGTCTGTACTCATAATCATTCTGTAGTCTTTGTATTTCTTCGTACTCTCGAAGCGCTATGTTATGGGTGGCCACTGAGCGTTGGCGTATCACTAAAAGGCATTGGGCAATGAACCCAAAAACTCCCACTAATTCTATCATCATAATATATTTGCAAAATAATTTATTTATTGTGAAACAATGGATTGTAATGCCCCAAAAGAATCCAGAAAATAATCCCCAACGGCTAAATCTGGCCTTTTATACAAATGCAGCCTCGACTGCAAAAGAAGCTTTCTCTTCTCAAACTGAGTCAAGACTTGGGGTCACCTGGTAATGTACAATGGGTATTTGACAACTGGTCCCGCATCCATCCCCAGAATGTCTCAAACCAGAACGGTTAATAAGTACCGAAGTGGTGGCAACTCAGAACTCGTCCAAGATTAGACTGAATCCATCATGCCGTTACAGACTGATCCCGGTAAAGGGGCTAAAAATAAAAGGAAGTGGGGCAAAAAGACCACTCCCAGAAGCATGGAAGCCATGTATAGATCTACCTCAGCATCTATACATGTCTATCCAGAGTGACAGTTGACTTTGTTGAGTCATTCCTGTTGACTCGTGTTACCTTTAGCCATCATTTGGTTTCAAAGTGCTGCAAATAAATTGGCCTCAAAAAAAAAAAAGAAAAAAAAAGAAACAGACAGCCATAAGTTATATACAGGCCCACGTTTTTTTCTTTTTTTCTTTTTTATTAATGATTGTGATCTTCAGAAGATTGCCAAACGGTATTATATCAGATTAGCCGTTCGAGCAACTAACTTAATCTTTCTTATAATTTCCAATCTGGAAAGTTTAAAAAAAACAAGAAAAGACAATCCCAAGGTCAAGACAACCGTTTATGTATATTCAAGATAAGCATTTCTGGAACGATGGGTTCGTATTACCGATGGCTGAATTACATTGGGTACGGGATCTATAATGATCTCAAGACTCGATTACCGTACTACAAGTCGGACTTTGTTGATGCCTATAATTATCGGGTGATTCCCTCGGTTACATATGTGTTTTTTACCAATTTACTCCCAGCCATTGCATTTGCACAAGATATGTTTGATCAGACCAATAATCTGTACGGAGTGAATGAAGTATTGATGAGTTCTGCTTTAGCAGGCGTGGTATTTGGCTTATTTCTGGGTCAACCGTTATGTATTGTGGGAGTGACAGGGCCAATATCCATTTTCAGTTATACGGTCTACGAGTTAATTACTCCTCGAGGCACTCCATATTTCCCATTCATGTGTTGGATTTATTTATGGTCTATGGTGATGCATTTTATTATTGCCTTATTCAATCTTGTTTCTTATTTGAAAGTTATTAGTACTTATTCGTGTGAAGTGTTTGGCTTTTTCATTTCGGTGGTTTATATTCAAAAGGGGATTCAAATTCTCAGCAATCAATTTGATGAAATTAGTTTGGCCAGTGGTTATTGTTCAGTGATGATTAGTTTATTAATGGTAATTTGTGGTGTTGGTAGTGGTATATTTGGCTCTCAATTACATTATTTCAAAGGTTGGGTTCGTAAAATATTTTGTGATTACGGGGTTCCATTATCGGTGATTTTTTTCACCGGTTTTATTCACTTTGGGGGGAAATTGAATCATACAGAATTGGCTCATTTACCAATTACTAAATCTTATCAACCCACTTTACATGATGATAACATGAGACCTCATGGATGGTTCATTCATTTTTGGCCAAATGAAAATATTTCGGTGGCTGATATGTTTCTTGCGGTGCCATTTGCCATATTACTTACATTTCTTTTCTACTTTGATCACAATGTTTCTTCATTAATGTGTCAACTGAAGGAGTATCCACTTAAAAAGCCTTCTTCTTTCCACTGGGATTTTATGTTATTAGGCTTAACCACAGGTATTGCCGGTATCATGGGAATCCCTGCTCCCAACGGGCTTATTCCTCAGGCCCCCTTGCATACTGAATCACTCTTGGTTCATGATCATCGATCTGGTAAAGTTTTATCGGTTGTTGAACAACGAATCACCAATACTGGTCAAGGGATTCTTACATTTGTTATGATGACAAGACCATTTCTCATTTTACTAGGACTCATCCCACAAGCAGTACTTTCGGGTCTTTTCTTTATTATGGGCATACTGGGTTTACATAACAATGTGATCACCAATCGTATTAGGTACATATTCATGGATTCTGATTATATTAAATACGACCCTACCTGTCCCCAAATATTTCGAGATTACGATGCATTACCCCATAAAAAATGGTTTTATATTTATCTAGTGTTGCAACTCATTGCCTTTGGTTTCGAATTTGGTATCACTTTAACTAAAGGTGCCGTTGGTTTCCCAGGGGTACTTATGTTTTTTGCCATTTGCGCCGAATGGGTGTGGCCCCTTTTCATACCTCGTGATGAGTTGGCCAAACTTGATGGCGAAGTTGCTGATGAATTCATCATTAGTAGTTTGCAAATTGTTGATAAGTTAAGGGCCGTCCACAAAGAAAATAAGGCGACCTCGAGTGATGAAGAAAATAAATTTGATGAAGATATTAATGATATCCAATTGCATGAGTCTGAAATTAGACATCGATTAAGTAGTAACGCTAGTTAATTATTTACCCAATAAACATTAATTCAATTAAGTTTTTAGAATGTATTTTGTAAATTATTTATACAAAAAAAAAAAAATTAAAAAAAAAAGGAAAAAAAAAAATG